>CAUYRH010055976.1:0-72879 GCA_963574655.1 Perodicticus potto
CTATTATATGAAAAAAAAATGAGAGCAGCTTAATTTCTACAAAGGCATGTTTGTGGTTCAAGTGAATTTTAACCACAGCTCCTACATCCATAGGGGTTATTAAGAAATAGTTAAGGGCAAAATCTTCAAGTGTTTTTCCTACACTTTCTTTGAGGATTTTTATTGTTTGATGCCTTAAATTTAAGTCCTTTATCCATCTACTTTTCTTTTAACATATTAAACCTGAAGTTCATGTTTTGCAGTTTGAATGTATTATCTCTTGTTGGTATGTCAGTGGAATAAAAAAGATTAAATAGCTGATCTCTACTTTCATACAGTGGTACTTGGTGGGTGAAATTACCTTACCACTTTCACGTCTAGGGTCCTTGAAGTGGCTCACGCATTCAGATTCTAAAATAGAGTGAAAATTCCTACGCCGTCTTTCACAGTGACAGCTATGGCTATTTCTGTGTACCTCTGAAGGGTACAAAGATGGAACGAGCTCTAGATAGGATGGGATTATTGCAGTGTGTCAGCAGTTAGAATGCAAAAGTAAGTTTGAATTATTCTCCATAGCATATGAGGGTGCATACTCCTCTCTTGGAATTCTAATACCAAAATCTGTAATCATATATAAATAGTGTTTGTAGGCTCACTGAGAAAGAAGCTTCGTGCCAAGATCTTATTGGTAATGTATTTCTAGATGAGGTATTTTACAAAACAGGAATGTGCCTTGACACATGTTCTGTGTTTAGTCACACACATTTGTCATGCCTCAGTACGTCTAAGATAGGTCTCATGGCAACAGGCAGGAGAATTTTGTGTGTTTACCTGTGCTTTAGAGCCAAGTATTTTTTACAGTTGGGTTTGATTGGTCTGCAATTTAAAAAAGTGACAATGCCAGTTTCATGCAAACATAGTGGTCCCCTCTCCACTAAGCATTTGTATAATTCCACTTATTTCTTTTTTTTCTTTTTTAGAGACAGAGTCTCATTTTATCGCCCTTGGTAGAGTGCCTTGGCGTCACAGCTCACAGCAATCTCCAACTCCTGGGCTTAGGCAGTTCTCTTGCCTCAGCCTCCCAAGTGTCTGGGACTGCAGGTGGCTGCCACAACGCCTGGCTATTTTGTTGTTGTAGTTGGGCCTGGACCGGTTCCAACCCGCCACCCTCGGTATATGGGGCGGGCACCCTACCCAATGAGCCACAGGCGACACCCCTACTTATTTCAGTATAGAGCAAGGCTCATGGTGAGTCAAGGGGAATACTATATAATTCTGTTTTCAATGCATAGGTTCTCCCTGAACTATTGAAAAAACTGGGAAATCATTGCACCATTGCGGTAGAAGTGGAACCATTGTTGGGTCATTCTTTCCCTTCCTCCTTTCTTTGCTTCTGACTCCCCCTGCCTTTACCCTCCCTTCACTCTTCTTTCCTCTGTCCCTGTCCCCTACCACTAGTTTAGGATATTTCAGCCGTATGTATATATATATATATATTTTTGAAACAGAGTCTCAAGCTGTCCCCTTGGTAGAGTGCTGTGGCGTCACAGCTCACAGCAACCTCCAGCTCCTGGGCTTAAGTGATTCTCTTGCCTCAGCCTCCCAGGTAGCTGGGACTACAGACTCCTGCCACAAAGCCCGGCTATTTTTGGTTGTAGTTGTCATTGTTTGGCAGGCCCGGGCTGGATACGAACCTGCCAGCTCTGGTGTATGTGGCTGGCGCCTTAGCCACTTGAGCTACAGGCGCCGAGCCATTTCATCCATATTTTTACTTGGTTTGATGCTGACCACATAAGATCCACCTCTCTCCTCTTCTTTTGTTTTCTCCCATAACTTCTCTTAACACAGCAGTAATTTCTTCCCCATGGCAGTCCTGGACTTTCCACTTAAACTCTGCAAATCCATCAGAAATAGAAGAGGGGGTGGGTAACAGTCCTTCTGGGTAGTCATTTCTTAAATACTTCTATCTAAGGTAACTGTTAAGTGAAGTTTCACTCTGGCATTTTCTGACTGGATAAATCAGATTCGTGGTCAAGAAATCTTTCGTGGTTTAGGTTTCGATACAATTGAATCAAATAGAAACACACAATAGTGTACACCAAAAACTAGCCTCTCATCTAATACCTCTCTACTAGCTTGACACTGGAATATAACATGATATTGCTCTGACTCCGTTTTCAGAGTTGCCACTGAAAAGAGTTCTCCATAGAGCATTTGTAGGTGAAGTTATATAGATTTTTCTCCCAAGAAGTGCCATAAGAGTGTTTGTATCCAAGGTTCTCCAGAGAAACAGAACTATTACGAGATAGAGATTTATTATGAGGAATTGCCTGATGTGATTATGAAGGCTAACGAGTTTAAAATTGCAGTGTGGACTGGCAGCCTGGGGATCTTAGGAGAGCCAGGGATGCAGACCAAGTCTGAAGGCAGGCTGCTGGGGCAACCGCGTTCTGTTGAGCTGAGTGGATGAGGCCTGCCTACATCATGGAGGACAGTCTGCTGTACTCAGAGTTCATCACTTCAGGGTTCGTTTCATCCAAAAACATCCTCTCAGTTGAAACTTAAAACGTAAACCTCACAGCCAGAGTTATGTAGAATTCTTTGATACTTGGTTGGGTCTTTTATTACATTATTTTTAAGGGTCTATTTGGTATATATATAACCATTTGGTTTGGCCTAGGTCATAATGGGCAAGTATAGCTGGGACTTGAGCTGGCTGTGTTCTTTTCAGAACCCATATTTGACTGATTGGCTGTATACTCTTTGCTGTGTGTGTATGTGTGAGTGGGTCTGGGAAATCCTGACCTATTTCTTCTTCCGCTTCCTTTTCAGTCCCTTAAAAAATTGGTTTAAGGAACGGCGCCTGTGGCTCATCGAGTAGGGCGCCAGCCCCATGTACCGAAGGTGGCGGGTTCAAACCCGGCCCCGCTGAACTGCAAAACAGAAAAATAGCCGGGTGTTGCGGCGGGCGCCTGTAGTCCCAGCTACTCGGGAGGCGAGGCGAGAGAATCACCTAAGTCCAAGAGCTGGAGGTTGCTGTGAGCTGTGTGACGCCACGGTACTCTACCGAGGGCAATAAAGTAAGACTCTGTCTCTACCAAAAAAAAAAAAAAATTGGTTTAAGGAATAGAGGCATTGTTGCAGTGACGCTATTTGAGGTAATATTTTCTTCTCTAAGATGGATTCTGCTAAGGGAGCGTGTAGAAGTGGCAGTGTTTTGAAGAGTAAACATGTAGCTGTTTTCCATGAGAAGCCTCATTGCCACTTATATTTAGACTTGAGCCCCAGTGGCCGGCCAGCCCGCAGAGTGCCCGCTGAGGCTTGCGTTCTGGTCAGGGAAATATTTCTTTTGAGCAGGACTGGACGGAATGCCAGAAGGCTAAATATAACTCTTTAGAGAACCAGACATACACAAACTAGTTCTCAGTGAACAACACATCTGACTTAGGGTGAAAACGTTCTCTGAAGGAACTTCTTTTCCTCTTGGTTTGTAGGGGTTAGTATAAAAAATTAAGTTTTGTGGAATGCTAAGACAGACATTGATTTTTCTGTTTTTAGCTGTCTTTGCAGATAAATGTTTTTTTTTTTTTTTGAGACAGAGCCTCAAGCTGTCACCCTGGATAGAGTGATGTGGCATCACAGCTCACAGCAACCTCCAATTCCTGGGCTCAAGCGAGTCTCCTGCCTCCGCCTCTCAAGTAGCTGGGACTACAGGCGTCCGCCACAACGCCCGGCCATTTTTTGGTTGCAGCCGTCATTGTTGTTTGGCGGGCCCAGGCTGGATTCGAACCCGCCAGCTCAGGTGTACGTGGCTGGTGCCTTAGCCCGTTGAGCCACAGGCGCCGAGCCGCAGATAAATGTTGATAGCCTTTTTTTTTTAAACCTTATTTATTTATTTATTTTGCTGTTTTTTGCCGGGACCGGGTTTGAACCCGTCACCTCCGGTATATGGGGTCAGCACCCTACTCCTTGAGCCATAGGCACCACCCAGATGATAGCCATTGTTAAAGTTAGCCTCTCATCCCCACATCCCAGCATTCAGTTTGCGCACGAGTCATCAGGCTTGTTCTCTTCGGGTGAGTTTTGTTTCCACAAGAGAAAAGCCATGCAGTTTGCACATGGAGGCCTTGCCGTGTCTGGATGCAGGTTGAATAGTCATCTTTGGAATTTAGTTTCTCACAGACCCTCGTGCTGCTTCAGGATGCTTGCAGGCTAGGATGTTAAAACTCTAAAGCAAACCAATCAAAATAAGCCAACCTCTGTTGAATCAGGAAATTTGTGGGCTGAGACTAATGCTTCCTCAATAACTGTTATGGGTTAAATGTTTTTTTTACTATAATATTTTATGCTATTCTTTTTACCTGAGGCTGTAGGTACTCTTTATAGCCAATAAATCCTCCGAGTATTAAGGGCGGCATCACGTTCGTGCCTTTGTAGGGCTCCCCAAATGGGGCTAAATGTAAGATTACCTGGAATGGCCTGGGGGGAAGTACAGATGAAGACCTTTCTCACCTGTTGAATTAGAATCTGGGGGTAAGGAGGTGGATCGGGCAATGGCATTTTAAACAAGCAAAGTGATTATCATCAGTTGTCTGGCTTTAGATCCCTAGACTCTGCCAGAATTTCCGGAAGGTCTCTTAAAACTGATATAAGAAACTGCAGTTGTTGACCACAGCTGCTAAAATTGTTCCAGATTAGGAAAGGGAAGGGAAACAAAGAACACAGTAGTCCAGAGAAGCATCTGAGGCGCCGTGTGAACTAGGAAGGTCATTGTGAACGTCAGGCAGTCAGCGTTTCCTCTCCGCCTTATCGGTCCCATCTGCCAGCTTCCTCCGCTGTCCCTGAACTCCGTCCCATGTCTTCCCTGAAAGGAAGAGGTGGCTGTGCTGAAGAGGACAGTGCCAGCTGCAAGTCGTGTCAGAGGCTTTTTTTCAGGCCACTTCCCCTGCAAACTCCTCTAAGAAAGGGTTTCACTCAAACAATGGGATCTCAGTTTAGGGTTTAGGGTTCAGGGTCTGACTCATGTTTTCCTTTTTGTTTCAGATCTTCTTCACACCTATTTGTTATCATCTCTGTTAGTTCTGGGTCGATTCTAGTATCATGTTTCTTCTTACAAGAAAGATAAAGCAGGAAGTTAGGACTAGAAGTCAGTCTCCTGGCTTCTGATTTTTACTTTGTGACTGTAGCCATTAACCTCTCTGGGACCTCCTCCCCTGTCTGGGAAGTGAGAATGAGTGTAGTCACCCTTACCTATGTTGATGCTATGCTGGGTGCTCAGAGTGCAGGGTGTGAGCGAGACAGCCAGACGGTATGCAGAAGAAGGCACAGCTCGTTAAGTCCCAGCAGCACTGTGTGCTTACCCTTTAGCTCCCTCCTGCTTCATTAATTATCAGAATATTGGTGGGAGAAAGTACAGTGTCTGCTTTGTTCTTTTCTCTATATTAGGCATCAGTCCTGCAAGCTGGTTGACAGTCCTGTTTGGAAAAAATTACCACAGTAGGTTTAGTTCTCTAGCAAAAGGAGAAGCAACGTGCATCACACTTGCTGCCTGTCAAAATAATGCCTTTGAGTTTAAAGGTCTCAGCTTCTCTCTCTCTCTCTGCTTACCGCTGACTGGCTCCTTATGTGTGAACATTTATACTCCATGGAGCTTGTAATCTTCCCTATCAGATCCCCTCCCCAGTCGGCCCTGTCTTTCCGGAAAGCGTGTATTTTCCTTGTAGACAATGTCCAGAAGTGTGGAATGCTTGTAATTCTTGAGCCTAGCTACTTTTAACCAGATGATAGCAAAACTTAGAAATTGATCCCAGTGTCCTCTGGCTCTCCACCCTGCGTTTGCTGTGCTGTTGAGAGGTGGTGACTCATGCAGATGAACGGCCACACTGTGCTCCCGCCCTGCCATCTCTCTTTGTTGTCTTCTGCTGAGCCTGTACTGTAGTGCCCTGTAAGATTTGGTTATAATCATGATTTTTTCATCTGTTTCTGAGAGCTGAGAGGAAAGTGTCCTGACTGGGAAGGGCCTGTGCTGTTTACTTTGGGACAGTTCTCATTTTTGCAGGCTTCAGATCTGGCTTACTTTCAATAGTAGTGCATCTTGCCTGAGCCTCTTTCTTAGCATAGGCAAATGGGTGCAGACAGATGTGGGGGGATTTTGCTGGATAGGTCTGAGGACTCCGCAGATGGAGTTGATTCAGGGAGTCTAGGAAGTGAGTTTCTTGGTCAGTTCTTCCTGCGTAGAAAACTATGGCAGATATTATTCATGGCATACAAATTTGGAAGTAAATGTGTCCTGGATATGTTCTTTCTGAATCCTGGTTTTGTCTTTTCTTCCCCAAATCCCACTTATACCCAGCTATTCAGTACCCAGTTCTGATCTTAGGTTTATCAATAACTTTTCCCTCTGTCAGCGTCTCCGTCAGTATTTCTCTCAGTCTCTCCCTCTGCCCCTTCCCCTTTGTCCTTTCTTGTGTGACACAGGTGCCCTGGCATAATGCATGGTGGGGTAGCATTGCTTTTGGACCTTCTTAGAGTCCTATAGAATTCGGGAAATAAATGGGTAAATTATTGAGGAGGAATTCTCAGACTTTTATTATCTTGCTACATTTCTTGTCAGGCATGCACACATTAAAAAACAAACAAACAAAATGTGAGTTAATCTCTATCATAGAGTCACAGAGAAAAAAGAGGGTAATGGGAAGAGGATTTGGAGTCCAAGGACACACCTTGAAGACCTGCCCCAACACTTGGCTGTGGCTAGTGTCAGCCACGTGGCCACAGCATTATTTGTAAATTGGAAACCGTATCACTTACCCTGACTCTTTTGAAGAATGACCCTAAGGAGTGAATTTGAATCACCTTACTACCTTGCTTCTCTATCTTTGGAACTTGTCTTAGGGCCCTGGTTTCAAGAATGAGAAATAATACTATTGTAGTAAGCCATTTTAAAACTTGGCTGCCTCTAGAAATAAAGGGAATCCCCAGGTTATGAACAAGATAGGTTCTACAGGTTTGTTCTTAAATTGAATTTGTATATAACTTTGAACAGATGCACTTACCTATCACCTGTAATAGCCTCCAGTTCCTAAGTGCGAGTGATATATCAGTTGGATTTTTTAACTCAGGGATTTACTGTAGTAGCCTCTGTTCATAAGTGTAAGTTGTATGTAAGCAATACGAGTCCATGTTTGGAATCCTGGCTCTCCAGCCAGCCTTGTCATAAAGTTTGGGTGCATTTCTATCATACCATTTATCATGTTTGATTAAAACTATCTACTTGTGGGGGCGGCACCTGTGGCTCAACAGAGCAGGGCGCTGGCCCCATATGCTAGAGGTGGTGGGTTCAAACCCAGCCCTGGCCAAAAACTGCAAAAAAAAAAAAACTATCTACTTGTGTCTCTCTTCCCCATTTACAATCAGTATGTTTTCTAGAAAATTCTTGGATTTCAGGTATTACAGTTGGGAATCAGGGCTACAAAGATGAATAAGAATGGCTAAAATAAAAACTTCAAAAATAGTAACAATGCAGGCCAGGCACGGTGGCTCACACCTGTAAGCCTAGCATTTTGGGAGGCCAAGGCAGGTGGATTGCCTGAGTTCAAGAGTTTGAGACCAGCCTAAGCAAGACCTAGACCCTGTCTCTACAAAAAATAGAAAAATACTAGCTGGGTGTTGGTGGTAGACACCTGGAGTCCCAGATACTTGGGAGGTTGAGGCATGAGGATCACTTGAGCCTAAGAGTTTTTTTTTTTTTTTTTTAATTCACAGAGTCTTACTTTGTCACTCTCGGTAGAATGCCGTGGTGTCGTAGCTCACAGCAACCTCAAACTCTTGGGCTCAAGTAGGTCTCTTGCCTTAGCCTCCCTAGAAGCTGGGACTACAGGTGCCCACCACAACGCCTGGCTATTTTTTTTTGTTTGTTTAGCAGGCCCAGGCCAGTTTCGAACCCACCAGTCCCAGAACATGTGGCCAATACCCTAACCACGCTGAGCTGCGGGTGCCCAAGCCTAAGAGTTTGAGGTTGCTGTGAGCTATGACACTCCAGCCCTCTACCCAGGGGGACACAGTGAGACTCTGTCTCCAAAAAAAAAAAAATAGTAACAATGCTAGTAATAAGATTATAGTAATCTTAGTACAGTGGTGGACCAGGAAGTTCTGGGCTCTTGTTCCTCAGCAGAAACATTGAAAAAATACCCAGGAGCAGCGGCGCCTGTGGCTTATCAAGTAGGGCACCGGCCCCATAGGCCCCATACCTGCCCAAGGGTGGCGGGTTCAAACCTAGCCTTGGCCGAACTACAAAAAAAGAGAAAAAGCAGGGCGTTATGGTGGCACCTGTAGTCCCAGCTACTTGGGAGGCTGAGGCAAGAGAATCGCCTAAGCCCAGGAGTTGGAGGTTGCTGTGAGGTGTGTGACGCCACGGCGCTCTACCGAGGGCGATAAAGTGAGACTCTGTCTCTATTAAAAAAAATAATACCCAGGAGCTATCAGAACCAACCAGGAGCTCTGAAATCAGTCACCAGTTACAGCAACCAAGTGAATGTCCAGTCAGGAAAGAGTTACCTTTAAACCAGTAGGAACAGTTTGTGACGTCTTTATGCCCAGTCCTCTCTGTGGCATGGCACCGAGTAGGCATTAGCCATTTCTCAGTGTCCCCCTCAAACCAGAAGGAGCAGAGAAGATCTTAGCTGCAAACTGTTATGTTCTTCTGTTCTAACGTTTCCAGGGACACCTGAGAGACTAACGCAAAGTGTCCGTCTCAGGTAGGAAAAACAGCTGGCATTGCTTGGAAGGCTGCAAAGTGACTACAAACCCACAGAGGCCTGAAGAGCTTCTGGCTGGCGGTATACAATAGGCCATTTGATGCCCAGAGGAGAAACTGGGTGAGATTCTTTTTTTTTGTTTGTTTGAGATGGAGCCTCAGGCTGTCACCCTGGATAGAGTGCTCTGGCATCACAGCTCACAGCAATCTCCATCTCCTGGGCTCAAGCGATTCTCCTGCCTCTACCTCCCAAGTAGCTGGGACTACAGGCGCCTGCCACAACGCCCAGGTATTTTTTGTTGCAGCTGTCATTGTTGTTTGGCGGGCCCAGGCTGGATTTGAACCCGCCAGCTCAGGTGTATGTGCCTGGCGCCTTAGCTGCTTGAGCCACAGGTACCGAGCCGTGGGTGAGATTCTTTAGGAAATTAGGACACTCAAAGCAGCCACATATATGAGGGAATATGGAAAGCCATGCCCATGTCCAGGCGAGACACACACTCAGAAAAGTCCTGAGAAGATGTTAGGATTCCATCTTGGGCCGATCCCCAGATACAGAGTGATCTTAACTCTAAGGGGTGAAGGGGAGTACCCTGCACAAGAGCCAGTCTGCAGAGACCAAGAGAGAGGTGGCTATTTTCTCTTTTGGGTGGCTGTTTTGATGTTTGGCATTTCAGACAATTTTTTGTTTGTTTTTTTTTTTTTTAGAGACAGAGTCTCACTTTGTCGCCCTTGGTAGAGTGCCATGGCTTCATGGCTCACAGCAACCTCCAGCTCCTGGGCTTAGGCGATTCTCTTGTCTCAGCCTCCTGAGTAACTGGGACTACAGGCGCCCACCATAATGCCCGGCTACTTTTTTGTTGCAGTTTGGCCAGGGCCGGGTTTGAACCTGCTACCCTTGGTATATGGGGCCGGCGCCCTACTCACTGAGCCACAGACACTGCCCTCAGACAGTTTTCTGTTAAAATCTTGGCTGAACCCAAGGTTAAGGAATCTAAGTGATCATACTTGAAAAGGAATAGTCTTTGCAAAAGCAAGTTTGATAGTCTTAAACAAATGGACTGCTATAGCCTTAAACAATAAGTTTAAAAACCAGATACAGGCTTGATGCCCATAGCTCAGTAGTTAGAGTGCCAGCTACGTACACTGAGGCACACAGTGCCTCAAACCTGGCCCGAGCCTACTAAACAACAATGACAACTGCAACAAAAAAAAAAATAGCTGGGCGTTGTGGCAGGTGCCTGTAGTCCCAGTTACTTGGGAGGCTGAGGCAAGAGAATTGCTCGAGCCCAAGAGTTTGAGGTTTGCTATGAACTGTGACACCATGGCACTCTACTGAGGGTGACATAGTAAGACTGTCTCAAAAAAAATAAAAAAAATAAAAACCAGATATAGCATAGCCTGGGGAAAGGGGAGAATATGATTTCTGGAGTTATGCTATTATAATAATCAAATGTGAGATTTTCAATAACAGCAGCAACAACAACAATCACAAAGTGTACAAAGAAAGAGGAAAACATGGCTCATTTTAAGGAAATAAATGGATTGACAGAATCTATCAGAAAAAGCACAGACATTAGACTTACTAGCCAAAGACTTTAAATGATATTATTTAAAATATGCCCAAAGACCTAAGGGGAAAACGTGGGCAAGGAACTAAAGGAAATAGGAAAGCAATCTTGAAACAAAATGAGATTATTAAAGTCATAGGCCACGGTGGTGACTCCTGCCTGGAATCCTAGCACTCTGGGAGGCCAAGGTGGGTGTATTGCTTGAGTTGATGAGTTTGAGACCAGCTTAAGCAAGTGTGAGATCCTGTCTCTACTAAAAATAGAAAAAGTAGCCAGGCGTAGGAGTGCATGCCTGTATTTCCAGTTATTCAGGAGACTGAGGCAAGAGTTTGAGGTTGCTGTGAGATATGATGCCATGGCCCTGTACCCAGGGCTACAGTGTGAGACCCTGTCTCAAAACAAACAAAAAAAAGACATAGAAATTATAGAGATGAAGCAGACAGAAATTCTCTAGCTCACAGCATCTTCACACTCTAGGGCTTGAGTGTCCTGAGTGGCTGGGACTACATGTCTGTACCACCATACTTGGCTAATTTTTCTATTTTTAGTAGAGACAGGGCCTTCTTGCTCAGGCTGGTCTTGAACTCCTGAGCTCAAACAATCCTCTTTCTTCAGTCTCTAAGAGTGTTAAGATTATAGGCATCACGTCTGGCCCAACAGCAGATTTGCAAATAAGTAGAAAGAATAAGCAAAGTAGAAGAAAATACAATTAAAATTGAGTCTGAGGAGCAGAAAGAAAGAGCAACAGTGATAGAGCCTAAGAGACTTGTGGCACACTGTGGGCCTTTTAGAAGGAGAGAAGAGATGAACGAGCAGAGAGAATAAAGAGAAATACACTTACCCAATTGGACAAAGGCATGAATCTATGAATTCATGATTCCCCGTGGACTCCAAGTCGGATAAACCCAGAGAGATTCACAGTGAGATACATAATCAAACTGTCCAAAGAGAAAGAGAAAATCTTGAGACCACAAAGAAAGAAGTGACTTGGCAGATACATGGGACCTCAAGAAGACTATAAACTGATTTCTTCTTCTTTTTTTCTTCTCTTTTCTTTTCTTTTTTTTTTTTTTTTGAGACAGAGTCTTACTATGTCACCCTTGGTAGAGTGCCGTGGCATCACAGCTCATAGTAACCTCAAACTCTTGGGCTCAAGTGATTTTCTTGCCTCTATCTCCCTAGTAGTTGGGACTGCAGGTGCCTGCCACAACGCCCGGCTATTTTTTGTTGTTGTTGTTTGTTTAGCAGGCCTGGCCTGGGTTCAAACCCACCAGCCCTGGTGCATGTGGCCGGTGCCCTGACTAGTGAGCTGCGGGCGCCGAGCCTATAAACTGATCTCTCAACAGAAACATTGGAGGCCAGAGGAAGGAGAGATGATATATTTAGTGTTGAAAGAAAAGAACATGTACATGTATAAGCCAAGAATTTATATCCAGCAAAACTGTCCTTCAAATATGAAGCAGCAAATAAGATGTTGCCAGGTTAACAAAGGCAGAGGGAAGTCATTACCACTAGCCCTCTATAGGAAATTTGAAAGGGATACCCTCAGATTGAAATGAGAGAATGTTAGACAGTAATTTGAAGCTGTATGAAGATGTTAAGATCTCCAGTAAAGGTAACTATATGAGTTATTACTAATACAATGTTGGTTTATAATTGTACTTCTAATTTTCTATTGGAGTTAAAAGACAAATGCATAAAAATACAAATCTAGGTCATTTGGTGCACAGTGTGTATTGATGTAATTTATGACATCAGTAACCTAAGGGGAGGATGGAGTAGCTTTTCTATACAATTACATTTATGTGGTATCAATTAAAATTGAGATGTTATAATCCCCATGGTAACCACAAAGAAAACATCCAGAGTGTGCTTGCATTAAAAACAAAGAGAAGGGATCAAGATGTGTCACTCCCCAAACATCAACTAAACACGTTAATGGAAGAAGTGAGGTGCAAATGAAACTATGTAAGACGCACTGAAACCAATGGCAAAATGACAGAAGTAAGTCTTTATCAGTAATTACTTTAAATAAAAATGGGTTAAATACCATGAAATGTGGGATTTATTTCTGAAAGACATGAAAATCAATTATGCCATATAATCAAGGGAGACAAAACCACAGATTATCCCGTTTAATGGAGAAAAACCATTGGATGAAATGTAATATCTTTCATGGTAAAGAATATTCAGTAAAATGAGAATGGAAAGAACTTACTGAACATGATAAAGGGTATCTATGAAGAACCACAGCTGACTTCATGCTCAGTGGTAAAAGACGAAAATTTTTTCCTCTATGATCAGGAACAAGACACAGGTACCTGATTTCACCACTTTCATACACCATAGTGTTAGAATTTCTAGTCAGAACAATTTGGCAAGAAAAAGGAACAAAAAAAAAAGAAATCAAAGTTGGAAAGGAAGAAGTAAAATTATCTCTGTTTGTAAATGGCATGATCTTATGTGTAGAAACCATGAAAAAAATATATTAGAACAAGTAAATGAGCTCAGTAATGTTTTGCAGAATACAAAAGTGACACACAGAATTTCTGATTCAGGCAAGGATTTAATAGTCCTCACTTCTGAGGCTGGGTGCAGTGGCTGACAACTGTAATCCTAGCACTCCTGAGCTCAGGAGTATGACCAGCCTGTGCAAGAGCAAGACCCTGTCTCTAAAAATAGCCAAGCATCGTGGCGGTGGGAACCTGTAGTCCCAGCTACTGGGGAGGCTGAGGCAGGAGGATTGCTTGAGCCCAATAGTTTGAGTTTGCTTGTGTGAGCTGTGACGCTACAGCACTCTACCGCGGATGACAAAGTGGGACTCTATCTCAAAAAACCCCAAAACAAACAGTGCTCATTTCATCTTAATGTTGTTTAACTAGTTTTTTTTTTTCTGAGACACAGTCTCACTTTAGTACCCATGGTAGAGTGTCATGGCATCCTGGCTCACAGCAAGCTCAAACTCTTGGGCTCAAGCAATCCTCTGGCCTCAGCCTCCTGAGTAGCTGGGACGTAGGTGCCCGCCACCACGCCTGGCTATTCTTTAGAGATGGAGTCTTGCTCTTGTTCGGGCTGGTCTTAAACTCTTGAGCTGAAGCAATCTACTTGCCTTCACTTCCCAGAGTGGTAGGATTACAGGTGTGAGCCACCCTGCCAGGCCTTCTTGTTTTACATGTTGAGTAAAAAAGCAGAACAACCTGAAAATTATCTTCTTAGATATGTCAGAGAATTGAGGTCATAGGTCAGATATTGCTCCTGCATTGGAGAGACATAGGCAGAGACAGAGAATCCCACTGTACCTGCACATAAACCTCTGCAGTGACCAGCACCAGAGCAGGACCTGACCCGTAATGACACATCACTGGAAGCCTCGTAAGTCTCAGAGTTAAAAGTCTTGGGGGCCCAGTCTTAGGAGATCCCCCACCTCCAGCAGACTCCGTTCTGAGTTTTGCCTCTAGGAAGCTCTACCATGCCTTCATGATGAAGGTGAAACAAAAAGGCCAGCATGCTTCTGGCAGGGGAAGGAGATTTTTGTAGCCAGTGCTTAACTTACTGGGATTTTTTCAGAGCCTGATGCTGACCTGAGGGAGAGGAAATACTCAACTCCAGTCCTCTCTAGCCTCCTGTCCCACCTAAAAGGTAGGGGCTGGGAAGCACTGGTGAAAGTCATAGCCCAAGGGCACAGGGTCACTGAAAGATTGAGCCTTGATGGTTCTTCCTCTTGTCTATATAAGAGGAAGAATGAGAATTACGTTAGATTTCTTAGATGTAATTCTGAGCAAGAAGCAAGAGTGGAAGTGAGAAGAGAGCACGGTGTTCTCGTTTGGGGTTATTAACCCTGCTGTGAATGTTATGTACAGGTTTTTGCGTGACTCTAATTTTCCTTTTTTATGGGATAGATGGCAACGTGTACAATCGCTGGGTCATACGAGAATTGCATTTTACCTTTTTTAAAGAAACTGACACTTTTCCAGAGTGGTTACACCAATTCATCACAGAAAAGCCTTCTTTTTAGCTTTTTTTTCTTTAACTTAGAAGAGTATACTAGACATTTCTGTACTAGTTTTTTTTTTTTTTTTTAAGTAGACTCTTACACTGTTGTCCAGGCTAGAGTGTTATTCATAGCTCACTGCAGCCTCTACCTCGTGGGCTCAGGTGATCCTCCCACCTTAGCCCCTGGAGGAGCTAGGACCACAGGCACATGCCACCATGCCTGGCTAATTTCTTTCTTCTTTTTTCTGTTTTTTTGTAGAGACTGGGTCTTGCTATGTTGCTCACACTAGTCTTAAATTCCTGGCCTCAAGCGATCCTCCCACCTTGGCCTCCCAAAGGCTTGAGCCACCCAGCTTGTCCTATTATTCTTTATTAATGGGTCACTAGGAGCTTTCAGTTTGAAAGTGAGGCGGAGAGTGCTGCACATGCATGGGGTGGATTTCTGACCTCTGCAAGGAGTAGCTCATTGTTATCTGAAACAAAGTACAATCATCTTTACTTGTCCCGGTTCCACAACCTTTTATAGAAGTGAGTGTTTTAAAAATTAAACACTTTGGGGTGGTGCCTGTGGCTCAGTGAGTAGAGCGCTGGCCCCATATACCAAGGGTGGCCGGTTCGAACCCAGCCCGGCCAAACTGCAATAAAAAAATACCCAAGTGTTGTGGGCGCCTGTAGTCACAGCTACTGGGAGGCTGAGGCAAGAGAATTGCCTAAGCCCAAGAGCTGGAGGTTGCTGTGAGCTGTGATGCCACAGCACTTTACTGAGGGTGATAAAGTGAGACTCTGTCTCTTAAAAAAAAAAAAATTTAAGCAGTTTGGGTATATTGTATATCTGTTTTCCACTCCTTTTTATTAGATTCCTTAAGGCTTTTGCTAGAATCAGTACTATTTCGAAAGAAAGAATCAGGGGCGGTGCCTGTGGCTCAACAGAATAGTGCGCCGGCCCCATATGCTGGAGGTGGCCCAGTCCCGGCCAAAAACTGCAAAAAAAAAAAAAAAGACTTCTTAAGTATTTCAGGAGATTTAAAAAAAAAAAGAAAGAAAGAATCAAAGTGTGTCCTTGGCATGGATATGTGTAGATAGACTATTAAACAAATAAAGGAGAACAGATTGCTGTGGCCAGTAGGCTGCCTGAAATGCAGGGAGTTGAGCAGTCGCCCAGAGCACTGAGTCCTTAGCTGCTACAGTAAGCAAGACTCAGACCCCTCGAAGGCTGTCCTGTGTGAATGCTTTCTTTGGGGGTGGCATATTTTCTTATAGGCCAGGTAGCTTAAGAATGACCTTTTGTATGCAGTCAATGGAGCTATTTGATTTTCCTTCCAGGAGCATTAGTTGAGAAATTTTGAGACCACGATAAACTGGTTTCTAATGTTTGTCAAATCACGTGCGGAATCAGATAATTGGTTGGAAAGGGATTGCCATGTAAGTAGCATATCTTGATTTCATCAATAAGATAACTTCTTAGCTTCATGAAAATCACTAGTTGTTACTACTATTCTCACTTCCCCACAGAATAATGAAAAACTCTTCATGGACTCCTAACCCCATGGAACCACTGGGTTAGGTGCTAATACAGCGAGGTGAATGGACTCTTAACTAACCACGTTAGTTGATGTTATCCTTGAAGGGGAGTGTTCCAGGCCAAGGATTTGGACTGTATTACGTGGCCAAGTGGCACCTTTGCAGGATTGGAAGCCTGGGGACAGCGGAGGCAGGAAGGGGGAATGGCGGGAGAAGGCAGCCATGAGGGTCTGGGTAAGGGGTGTCAAAGGGTTAATGATGAGTAAGAAGGGAAATGTTTTGAGAAAAAGGTTTAAAGCTCTAGGGGGGTTGTTCTGGGACTGAGAAGGAGAATGAATTCTCAGAACTCTTTTCTTTCTCTTGGTTCCTTCCAGTGAAGGTCAAATTGAGAGAGAAAGTCAACTTGCTGGACGTCAGAGACTTGATTGTGGTTGTAATATATTTCCATCCGCTGTGGTTAGTGACTGTAACCTACTTAGAAGGGAAACACCTGACCTCAGCCTAGGGTTTCTCTGCTGTTTTAGAGATGCATTGTCTCTGATTGACTTTTTTTTTTTTTCCCTTCAGGCTGCTTGATAGAGGCGGTGAATCTCAAGTCTAGCAACCGAAACCCAGTGGTACAGGAATTTGAAAGTACGTACCAGGGAGACAGGAAGAGGACAGTGTGCACCACCTAGTGGACATTTGGTGGTCTTGCTGCCAGCTCAGGACAGGTTTCTGGTTGTGCCCAGGAGATGCTCCCAGCGGCTGCTTACTGAGCAGTGCACCAGTGCCTCACTGCAGGCCAGCCCAGAACTCCATGCTCACATCTGATTCTTCCCTGGTGTTGTGATTACACAACAAAGGCAATTTTTATGTACAGGCAGAGTATTTACTGGAGGGAGCACTGTATGTAGTAAAATCTGTGCTATTGTCTTTATTTTTCAGTGAAAACTCATCTTTTCTTAGAGTCTCCTGGAACTGGGAGGTGGCTAGGCATGGAAGGTGTTCTTAAACTAGAGCTAGCTTGCAAGGTCTGCGTGTATGAGTGAACCTAGAAGCATTCCATTGTCACTGAGAGTTCTTCTTTTTTCTTTGCTCATTAGGTGTGGAACTGTCTTGTATCATTACGGATTCACAGACAAATGACCCTAGGATTGAATGGAAGAAAATTCAAGATGACCAAACCACATATGTGTTTTTTGACAACAAAATTCAGGGTATGATCCTATGGTCCTTTCTTTTTTGTCCACACGTGTTGCCATGCCTTTTAGCCAGAAATTTACCTGAGACTGGTAACCTGCATCTGTAGCTAGCATTTTTTTTTTTTTTTTTTTTTTAAAGACAGAGTCTCACTTTATTGTCCTTGGTAAAGTGCCGTGGCATCATAGCTCACAGCAACATCAAACTCTTGGGGTTAAGTGATTCTCTTGCTTCAGCCTCCCCAGTAGCTGGGACTATAGGTGCCCGCCACAACGCCCAGCTATTTTTTGGTTGTAGTTGTTATTGTTGTTTGGCGGGCCCGGGCTGGATTCAAACCTGCCAGCTCTGGTGTATGTGGCTGGCACCTTAGCCTCTTGAGCTACTTAGGTGCTTTGTTTTTTTTGGTGCCGAAACCCGGAACTGGCTATATATTTTTTTTTGTTTGTTGCAGTTGTCGTCGTTTAGCTGGCCCAGGCTGGGTTTATAACCACTGTGTTATGGGTGCCGGGCCTGTAGCCAGGATTTTTAAAAAATTTATTATGGAAAATTTCTGACATATGCAAAAGTAGTGACAGTAGCATAATGAGCTTTCCTGTACCTGTTACCCAGCTGCAGCAAATGTCAATTGCCAGGATTTTAATCTGTTCACAACTCATCTTTTTGAGGAAAAGTAGACATTTTCCTGGGCCCTCTTCTCATCATGATCTCTTACTCGAGTGAGATAAGTGAATTAGTCAGAAGGATCCTGGGTAATAGCAAGGAGACAGCGGGATTCCTGAGCCTCCCACTGTGTCCCAGGCCTGGTGCTGGGGAGAGGGGAGACCCCCCGGGGAGAAAGCACAGGGTGCTAGGGTGATGCCAAGTAGCGGGGGATGGTGGTCGGGGAAGGCGCTGTCCAGGTGGCTTCTGGGCCAGGGTGTGAAGGGTGGCAGGTTAGCCGGGTGAGACTGTCGGTGGCAGAACGGAGGGAGGAGATGGCCAGAGGGACTGTGTGTGTGAAAGGGCAGAAGCAACAGCTTGGCTGGGGCAGAGGCGGCGTGTTCCCCACTACTGCAGGGACGTGGACTGGGGGAGATGAGTCTGGGGAGGTCTCCCGGCCACCCGGTAGCACTGAATGCTCAGCAAGCATGGCTGGGATCTGAAGGTCTGCTGAGAGGTCCCCAGAGGAAGTGCCCTATCACATCTGCCCTTCATAAGACGCAAGTGGCTGCTTTGCAGAGGAGAGATTGGGGATGGCAAAACTCAGAGATACCACATCAGGGTTCTTTCGCACAGCCCAGGAGGAGCTGATGTTCGCCTGAGCTGAGGAGAAGTGCTGGGACTCAGCTTTGATGGGGTTAGGGGGAGGACATTGCTCTCCTGACAGGATGGAAGGAATAAATAGGTACAAATGCAGGTACATTCATAAGTTTGCACGAAGTTGAGAAAGTCTGTGGGAACAGCCTGAACTACAGTCTTTCTCCTCGGGGTTTTCTGTGTCATCAGGAGTCAGAGGATCTTAAAAATAACATTGGCTTGGCGCCTGTAGCTCTAAGGTACCAGCCACATACCAGGGCTGGCAGGTTCAAATCCAGCGCGGGCTTACCAAATAACAACGACAACTATAACCAAGAAATAGCCGGGCATTGTGGCAGGTGCCAGTGGTCCCTGCTACTTGGGAGGCTGAGGCAAGAGAATCACTTAAGCCCAGGAGTTGGAGGTTGCTGTGAGCTGTGATGCAACGGCACTCTACCCAGGGCAACAGCTTGAGGCTCTGTCTCAAAAAAAAAAGTAGTTTTGTTTTCCCTCTAATATGAAGTCTCTTCTTCACATCTTTTTTTTTTGGAAGAGAAGGAAATGTTATTCTCAGAAAACAAGTCTGTTTTCTTGGGCTGACCCTGCTAAACCTTGTACATTCAGTTTAGATCACCAGAGAAACCAAGTGAGAAATTCTTTAAAGAACTTTCTTTTTCTGGGGATTAAACATTTTACTTGTAGCTGTAGGGATGAGGAGTACAATGGGGTGGTGTTTACCACACAGAGTAACAAGGCCAGAGTGCAACTTGCACCTCCTTGGTCTCTGCTCTTGCCTCAGTGTAGGACTATAGTGAAAGTGCCCCAGTGAATTTGTATTTACTATGGTAAAAATTCCAATCCTCTAGGGAGGCACCTGTGGCTCAGTGAGTAGGGTGCCAGCCCCATGTACGAAGGGTGGCAGGTTCAAACCCAACCTCGGCCAAACTGCAACAAAAAAATAGCCAGGCGTTGTGGTGGGTGCCTGTAGTCCCAGCTACTTGGGAGGCGGAGGCAAGAGAATCACCTAAGCCCAGGAGTTGGAGGTTGCTGTGAGCTGTGTGACACCATGGCACTCAACCAAGGGCGATAAAGTGAGACTGTGTCTCTACAAAAAAAAAAAAAATCCTAATCCTCCAATGAGGACTGTGTAATAAACCTTCTTAGTAATAATTGTCTTTGAAAATGGTCACTCCCTATTTGTATGAGCATCTTCCTGTTTTTGTTATATTATGGTAAATCCTTCATATATTTGTCACTAGTTGTCTGGTTTAATAATAAGTAATTTCTATTTTTTTGTGTCATTTTTTTCCTAACTGCTTCCTCTATTTGTTTTCCAGGTTTTTCATGCTTCTTTGAAAGAAATTACTATGTCTGTTTATACTTTAAATTAATTGTTTTATAATTCATCCAGCATAATTATCACCCTTTAAATGTAAAATTCAGTGGCTGTTAGTGTATTGACATAGTTGTGAAAGCATCACTACTGTCAGATTCCAGAACATTTTTATGAGCCCAAAAGGAAACCCATACCCATTACTCCCATCCCTGTAGCCCTAGCAACCCTTAATCTTCTGTCTATTCCTGTGAATTTGCCTGTCGAGGACACTCGTATAAATGGAAGCCTGCCGTCTTCTGTGGCTGGTTTCTCTTGGAGTTGATCTGTGTCGCACCATGTGTCTGTCCTCCACTCTGTTTTATAGCTGAGTAATACTGAATTGTAGATAGGCCCTTTCATTTTAGCACTTCAGTTCACGTGCACATGGATCATTCTGCTTTTTGGCTATTATCAATTACGCTGTGTACAGGTTTTTATATAACGTATGTTTTCATTTCTCTGAGATAAATGAACAAGAGTATAATTTCTGGGTCTTAGGGTAGTTGCATGTTTAATTTCTTAAGAAACTAAAAGAGTATTTTCCAAAGTTGTTTCACCGTTTTTACTCCCACTGGCAGCATATTTACCCACGTCCTTGTCAGCACTTGATATTGTCTGACTTATTTTGAATCTAGCCATCCTAGTGGCTATGAAGTGGTATCTTGGTGTTTATTTTTATTATTTTATTTTTTTGAGATAGAGTCTCATTCTGTCACCCTGGGTGGAGTGCCGTGGTGTCAGCCTAGCTGTGACTGCGGGCCATGATGCCCGGCTTATTCTCAGTGGGGTTTTCATTTGCATTTTCCTCATGAGTAATGATGTGGAACCTCTTTTAATGTGCTTATTGATGACTTCTATATTTTCTTTGGAAAGATGTCTATTCTCAAATCTTACATCCTTTTTTAAGTTAGTTTATGTGCCTTTTTTGATTGAGTTATAAACTATGTATTCTGGATACTAGTCCTTTGTTAGATTGTGATTTGCAGATCTCTTCTTTGTCCTTTGAAGCATGCTTTTAGTTTTCTTGAAGTCCAATATAGGTGGCACCTGTAGCTTAAGAGAATAAGGTGCCAGCCACATACACCCCAGGCCTGCCAAACAATGACAACTACAACCAAAAAAAAAAAAAAAATGGCCGGGTGTTGTGGCAGGTGCCTTAATCCCAGCTCATCGGGAGGCGGAGGCAGGAGACTCGCTAAGCCCAGGAGCTGGAGGCTGCCGTGAGCTGTGACACCACGGCACTCTACCCAGGGCGACAGCTTGAGGCTCTGTCTCAAAAAAAAGGAAGTCCAATATCATTTTTTTGTGTTTACTTGTGCTTTTGGTATCATATCTAAGAAACCTTTACTCAACACAAGATCACAAGGATATGTTATTTTTTTCCTAAGAGTTTTAACTCTTATGCGCCAGCCACGTACACGTGAGCTGGCAGGTTTGAATCCAGCCTGAGCCCGCCAAACAACAATGATAGCTGCAACCAAAAAATTGCCAGGTGTTGTGGCGGGCGCCTGTAGTCCCAGCTACTTGGGAGGCAGAGGCAGGAGACTTGCTTGAGCCCAGGAATTAGAGGTTGTTGTGAGCTGTGATGCCATGGCACTCTACCCAGGGCGACAGCTTGAGGCTCTGTCTCAAAAAAAAAAAAAAAGAGTTTTAACTCTTACAGTTGGTCTTTGTTGCACATGGAGTGAGGCAGAGGTCAAACTTCATTCATTTGCATGTGGACATCCAATTGTCCTGGTATCATTTGAGGAATTTTAGTTATTTTTCTAATATTGTTTATTTTTTCTTTTAATGGGAAATCCCTTCTGGAAGTGATGAGAATGAGGTTCCTGGCTCGACCCAGAGAGACACATGTCATGAGTGCCTCTTAGACACCAGGGACTATTTTTGGTTCTCAGGTTACAAATAGGAGTAAGTCACGGCTTCTGTCCTCAAGGAGTTCACTTCTGTTATATGGAAACAGAAACATAAACCAGTTTGCAGTCTTCTTACCATGGCATCAAATTCTGGTTCCCAGAACTATCCTCTCCAGGGGGCAGAGAGTTTTTAGTGCCCCTTGGCTTCTTTTCTACAGGAGACTTGGCAGGTCGTGCAGAACTGTTGGGAAAAACTTCCCTGAAGATCTGGAATGTGACACGGAGAGACTCAGCCCTCTATCGCTGTGAGGTGGTTGCTCGAAATGATCGCAAAGAAATAGATGAAATTGTCATTGAGTTAACTGTGCAAGGTAGGAACTCGTGACGGAGAAACATTTTGCCCCTTTTGGGCCTATGAGTCTCTGTCTGGAGAATAAAAGAGATCAGTTTCTTTTGATTTCTTTTCTTCCAGAGGTGTACCCCTGAGGGTAGGACATGATTTAGGGAGGGCGAACTTTTGAAATCTGAGAGTGCAGAGTTGGGGTAGGAGGTGGGAGGAGAAGCTACATTCCTCCAGGTAAAGGAGGTGCTATAACATATTCCCTGCCTCTTCCACAGCTCCCACCTGAAGGTGGAAGGAGTGAGAGGGGCCTGTGGGGTCGCACTTGCGGGGGATGAGCTGGAGGGCCGGCTGATCAGTCTGCACATGTGCTCTGGTGTCTGTGGTGTGGAGCCCTTGACTGGCTTTCTCGTCTTCAGAGCTGAGTTCTGGTGGGCTTTGACAAAAATAGAGCCATGTTGCTGAGATCTTAAATACTAACCTGCTTTCCTGCAGTGAAGCCAGTTACCCCGACATGCAGGGTGCCGAAGGCCGTACCTGTAGGCAAGACGGCAACGCTGCACTGCCAGGAGAGCGAGGGCTACCCACGGCCTCACTACAGCTGGTATCGCAACGACGTGCCGCTGCCAACAGATTCCAGAGCCAATCCCAGATTTCGAAATTCCTCATTCCTCTTAAACTCTGAAACAGGCACTCTGGTAAGACCTCTTCTAGGAAGCGAGGATGGAGATGTGTTTGTTGGGGCAAGGGATGCTTATTGTGGAAAAAATAGCTATTAAGAGAGAGTGATACTCTAAGGCATAAGCTTGAATCTCCAGAATGTTTGAGCTGAAGGAGGAAAAATGACTTCCTCTGTTCATAAACAAGTAGATTTGAAGGGAGGAAAATAAAGGAGAGACCTGTAGATGAAAGAGACCAGGAGGATAGTAAACAAATGTTAATAGTGGATGAGGGTCCTGATTTGGGTAATGTACTATAAAAATCATTACGAGACAATAAAGGAAATTTAATTACTACCTGGGTATTGATATTGATATTAAGCAATTGTTAGTTGTTTTAGGCTAACGATGGGATTGTGGTTATGGTTTATAAGAGTCCTTACCTTCTAGAGATTTACTCTGAAGTATTTAGGGATATATGTGTTTGGAATTTGTTTCATAATTAAGCAGAGGTGGGGGGAGAGCAAACAGATTTGTCATGCGCTGGAGGACAGACTGACCTCACAGCAGGTGACACTGGGCTTTCACCATGTAGAGTTCTTTTTTGGGAGGTGCTTTGTGGGTCTGGAATATCCAACTACGAGTAGTTACCAGGCAGATTGCAACAGGATCTTCCATATTTGTTTTGCCAAAATGTTCCCTGAGGAGCAGTTACTGTCAGAGTCCCTTTACTAGAATAAAAGTGAAGTTGTACTTGTCACTCTGGACGTTGTGAGGCGTTGGTGTCTTCACTGGGGAGCCCTCAGGCAAGAGTGTCAGGGAAGCTTGTCGGGAAGGAACCCGCGCAGCGCCTGGGAGGCCATGGGAAACCGAAAGGGGACACGTGGGGTGTGGGACCCCAGCCAGCTCCGCCTCGTCCCTCAGAGGTCTGCCTGGTGAGTGATGTTCGCTTGTTCCCTGAAACAGGTTTTCAGTGCTGTTCACAAGGAGGACTCGGGGCAGTATTACTGTATTGCTTCCAATGACGCAGGCTCGGCCAGGTGTGCAGAGCAGGAGATGGAAGTCTGTGAGTTACTTTCTGAAAAGATTTTGTCTGAAGACTGGGAGGGGAATAGAGGATTTTAAATTGAACATTAGACTGTCGGTTTAGACAGCTGTTCTGCCATGGTCAGCTTTTTTGTGGAGCTGACCATATCCACCAAAGTCCACTGGACACAGAGGAGATGGATGGGAACCCCCGGAGTCCAGATGAGCGGGTCCCCACGTGGACTTTTAGGGCCTTCTGCTGTTGGAAACACTGCCAGACTCGTACTTTCACTACATGTTTAACAAACTTCATTGCTTTGGTAATTGGTAGAATTATCAAAATATAAGGTGGTGTGTGAGACCTCTAGAAACGTATCCAGTCTTTTAGGAAACTGAAAGCTTCAGCTCCAGTGTTTTTAACCTGTTCTATGATGATATTATCTCAGAGGAGGCGTTGAAGGCAGATGGGATGTGTCCAAATCATTTGGGGATCTTCTTGAATCCCCCCTTCCTGTTTGTAACCACCTCCGGAGCAGTGTTTTCCAAAACTGCCTCATAAAGGTGGGCCTGGTGGCTCCTGCCTGTAATCCCAGCTGCTTTGAAGGGTGAGGTAGGAGGATTACTTGAGGCCAGGAGTTCAAGTCCAGCCTGGGCAACAGCAAGACTCCATCTCAAAAAAATTACTTGATGATAAGCATCATTTGGGACCACTCGTCCACTTTCAGAGTGCTGGAAATCTGTGTATGAAATAGGCACGCCAGGTGATTCTTCTCACATGTCAGTTGGGAAAAACTGCTTTGGGGTTGTTTCTTCCTGAAGGTTTTTTTTTTTTTTTTTGGTTACTGTTTCTTTGTTTGCCCTAGACCTATTGAATCTTTAGGAATGAAGCTTGAGAACTGACATTTTATTTATTTATTATTTATTTATTTTATTTTAGTTTTTTTGAGACAGAGTGTCATTATGTTGCCCATGGTAGAGTGCCATGGCATCACAGCTCACAGCAACCTCAAACTCTTGAGCTTAAGCGAATCTTTTGCCTCAGCCTCCCAAGTACCCGCCAGAAAGGCTGGCTATTTTTTTGTTGTAGTTGTTATTGGTGTTTAGCAGGCCAGGGCTGGGTTCAAACCTGCCAGCCCCTGTGTATGTTGCCAATGCTCTAACGACTGAGCTACGGGCGCTGAGCCAAGAGAACTGACTTTTTTTTTTTTCTGAGACAGAGCCTCAAGCTCTTGCCTTGAGTAGGGCGCTGTGGCATCACAGCTCACAGCAAACTCCAATTCCTGGGCTTACATGATTCTCAGCCTCCCAAGTAGCTGGGACTACAAGTGCCCGCCACAACGCCTGGCTATTTTTTGGTTGTAGTTGTCATTGCTGTTTGGCGGGCCCGGGCTGGATTCGAACCTGCCTGCTCTGTTGTATGTGGCGGTGCCTTAGCTGCTTGAGCCACAGGCGCCGAGCCGAGAACCGACATTTAAAAAAACAAAAAATTACAAGTGATTTTTAAGTGTATACTCAGATTTGAGAACCAAGTCCCGGGGTAAGGGGGAAGTTTTAACAACTCCCACGTAGTTGGCTTTTATTGGTGAACTCCCTGCATACTTTTCCATGCGTTTATATTTGCATACAGTAAACGGCTACCCGCGCCCTCACACTGAAGCGGACCTGGAGCTTTAGCCCAGAACATAGAAATGAGAAAAGAGAATCCCAGAGTTTCCTCCGAAAGGACTTAGATAGGAGGCCAGGCAGCCAGTGGAGTGAAAGGTCAAGTTCTTATCTAGTATTCTTTATTTTTAAGAAGGCTTAAAACTAGCCTTCTTCGTCTAAATAATCCACAACAAAGGAAGGACTTGGAAATTAGGGACTTTTTTCTTCCTTAGGACTCTCAAGTCCTCCTGCGTCCTCTGGTTTGTTCTGTCCTTGTAACCATTTCCTCCACGAATAATATTCTCAGCCATTTAGCCAGAGGATTTTTAAGCTGAAAATGCCAAGCCCTTCTAATGCAGTATTCAGTTCCTCTGCGCAGTCTCGGTCCTTTTTACAGGGAAGTCGGGGTTCTGGTATCTGGCCTGCGTTCTCAGTTTGCTTTTCAGGCTGCAGTGGCCTGAGGTGTGGGTGAGAAGGTAGCACCAGGGGCCAGAGTCTTTTATAAGAGCAGTGTGGATTGTCTCTTTCCTGAAACCTCCTTTTCTTCAGATGATCTGAACATTGGCGGTATTATCGGTGGGGTCCTGGTTGTCTTTGCTGTACTGGCCCTGATTACTTTGGGCATCTGCTGTGCATACAGACGTGGCTACTTCATCAACAGTAAACAGGATGGAGAAAGGTGAGCCTGCTGTCCGTGAACACAGCCCTGTTCACATGGCACTGACAGAACCATGGCACTGAACTGTTGTCTTCTCCTATTCACAGTTACAAGAACCCAGGGAAGTCAGATGGAGTTAACTATATCAGGACAGATGAGGAGGTAATCATTTAAGAAAACTGGAAATCTAGGTGTACACAGCAGAGAAAACCATGTTCCTCTGTGGAAACCACAGGGGTCCCCAGAGGCAGATTTCTGAGTGACACTGCAGATCCTGAGCTTTTTAGCCTGTGACAGTATTGTACACACACTAATGGGATTCATGTTTTGTAAGTGTCAGTAGATTTTACTGTTGAATTATTTCATCTGTTTGTAGTTTTGCCCAATTTTTTTTGTGAGGGACAGAGCTTAGCCCATGTTAGATTTGACTAGGATTTTCCCTTCTCACTGCTCTACTAGACCCTTCATGGTTCTAACTTTGTGTTGGCTTTGCAGGGTGACTTCAGACACAAGTCGTCATTTGTGATCTGAGACGTGGTGTGGCTGAGAACATGCAAATACCTCTGCTAGAAACTTCTGTCAAGGGCTGCCATGAGCCGGGTGCAATTGGACAAAGTTAGACACTCATGCAGAAGCTTTTGGTTTTGGGCAAAGTTGACCACTACTCCTTTCTTACTCTTTAACCACATGAATAAAAGAATTTTCCTCAAGATGGACAGTAACCAACCACAAGAGAAGAAACTGAAAGTGTTCACTGAGTTGGATTCCTGGCCTGTTGCTGGCCCGGATCCCACACAGTATTAGGCTGATCTTACAGATTCTGCTCATACACACTCTGCTGTGGACCTGGGAAGCCAGTTGATCTGCTGACCATTCATCAGCCAGGCTGAGCACCATGGGAGGCCCTCAAATGTGAATTCCAGCATGGAAACTGGTAACCACAGAGGCTGCAGCAGTGAATCCAGAAAAGACTTTTCACACAATGACCTGGTTCGTTGGCCCACAGACCCCACTGCACAGTCCTTCTTAAAGGCTCTGTCCATCGGTGTCGTAGTGTCCATCCCGGGGAATCTTTTTGGATCAGCATTTTAGAAAAACAACCAAAACCAGCAAGGCAGATTGCTTGCTGGAAGAGGGATCTTCTTACCTGAGGAACCCTGCTTGTCCAAGAGGGTATCAGGATTTAAGGAAAACCCTTCCTTTAGGCTAAGTCAGAAATGGTACTAAAATAGCTTTTCTATGGGGTCTTGTTTATTTTATAACATTTTACATTCTAAATTTTTGCTAAGGATGTATTTTGATTATTGAAAAAAAAGTTTCTATTTAAACTGTAAATACTACGTATATTGTCATATAATGTTAAATAACATATTTTTTTAAAAAAGTTCAATTTATGGTAGATGTACCAAACTACTAGTGTTAAATTGGAAAGTATCACTAATTAAGAGTATTTTGCCCAATGGAAAAATGCTTACTGGAACATTCCTTTTTCCATATAAGTTTTAGCATTTTTCACAAGAGTACTTAATGTTATCTATATCAGACCATCGTTGCTTAGGACATCTTTAAACGTTCCAGTTGAGCAATGTTGAAATGTTTGTATCTCTCTCCAAAAGAAACCCAAGTACTCTCAGGTTAGCTTTGAACTAAGATTACTAGTTGAAAGATTGCCTTTTTCTGAGATTACTAAAATTATATATGCCCAGAGACCATCCAGAAGCTGTTAGATGTACACCACAAACCACATCCGTCAGCTGGCAGGGTTACGTCAGTGCCACACTAGGTCAGCATGAGCCCTAACTTCCAAGTGCTGCGCAGAATGCCCACTGCCACCTCCAAAGCTCCAGCTATTCCTGTGTCTTGATTAGCTTTAATATAAGTGTCGTTCATGTGCCAGGAGGTACTTGGTTCATTCCGGAACACTCTAAGGTGGACACTTGAGGAAAGTTGGTGTCTTCATGTAGCGTCCCAGCCGTTGGGTCCCTGTGACAGACCTCTTTTTGGTTATGAATAGCTCACAAAACAAAGCAGCTACTGCTGTTTGTTTTTAAAGGTGGTTGTAATTATTTATATAGTTCTTAATACTGTCTGGGACCACAGGTAATTTTGAAATCTAATTTGTCAGCTATAATAGTTTTAAAAGACAATAAATTGCACCCAGACGCTGCACGTTCTTTCTCCCTCCCTGATGAACCACCCAGTAGGGGGCCAGGCCAGCCTTCGGAGAATATCAGTAGAAAGCCTGAGGGGAGGAAAGTAAAATGCCTGAATCAGAAGCGGGCTTGTCATTTTGATTTTAAATTTTTTATCTGCCCGAGACGTGCTCCCTTTGTGGGGGCATCAGCACACCATCCAGAAGCCATTGTTTAACAGCAGATGTTCTCAGCCTCAAATACAGTGTGGTGTTGGACCCACGATGGGAAGTGGTTTGAGGCGAGCTTCTCAGAAGGGGCACCTCGTCCCACTGTGTGCCTGAGGGCGGTTTTCAGAGACGACCATGGTCACCTTCTGTTTCAGCTTTCAGTGTCATTTTTTTATACTTTGACCAGTTTTTTTAATTGAATAGTTGAGGTTATGTTGACTTTTCTGTCTTGTGAAATCCTTTGCTGTGGGAATTGGGCAGTGCTCACTGATCAGTCTTCTGCGTGGAAGTCTTCAGTGCTTGGAGTGAAGACTGTTGTTTTATCTTGCTGACAAGAGGTCGCTCCCCAGTCTAACTGTTGGGATTAACACTCCAGTCTCCTCCTCGGTTGTCACAGTGACAGGGTAGTCTTATCATCTCCCTTCTTACACTACTTCTGCCCTAGAGCCATGGGAACTGGGTATGATGAAGTAGAGAGGAGTGAACAGTGGAGTCTGGGCAGTAGCTGTCTGCGGCTGAAGACTGTAGAAAGGAAACACTCATGCCTTGTAAGAAAGGAACGTGACTGAAGACTCGAGGCCTGTTTGAGGCTGTGATTCTGCCTTGGGGATGGTTATTGCTGTACATAGATGTTACAGACTTGTACTAACACACCTATCATTTGGTATTTGTTAAACTTCAACTATAAAAGCTTTAAAAAAAAATCATACTTTGTTTCATTTGTTTTTTCTTTGCTTTTACGTTTGGTTTCCCTCTTCCTGGCATTTTATTAGCTAGGCACACACACTAGAAACACCCCAGTCCACCACTGTCCACCTGGGAAACCACCTGGACTGGTGGTCGGTCTGTTTGTGCAAGAGCAGCTTTGTGACTTGCTGAGATTCCCACGACAAGTCCTGTGTCACGGCTCATGCGTGAGAGCGCTGTGAGAGGAGTGCAGTGGAATCCCAACCCCCAAACTAATCACCACATTTTTATTAAAAACACAGCTAGGCAGCAACTTTGTACTTTGTTTATATAACACTAGGATGGAAAAATGAACCAGCTGCATTTGTTTCTGGACATTCTTGAACAAAAGAGTTACAATTTTTCATAATGGTGCCAACCGAAGAGACTCAAGTTAGTCGTCCGTTGTGGGAGCAGTCCTTTGCAGAGAGTCACACAAATCAGCATCAGTGCCACTCCGGAGAAGGGACACACCCTTGCCTTTGAACTAACAAGGATGTCTGTTACTAGGAGGCCGGCAGCTTCTGTATGGGAGCAAAGGCTGGTGAGCAGATGAACCAAACCATAAAGATAAGTGGAACCATTTTTCTCCTAATAGGGAAGATTTAGTTTCATTCTTCCTCACTTTATGTAAACTTACTATATTACGAAATGACCACTGTAAAAGTGCTGTTCTAAAAATAGAAACGTATTATTGAATACTGGCAGGTTGTATTTCTCATTTTTATTCATTTTAGAAAGCTGTACATTGTTTTAAAAAATATGCGATTATAAATAATGGAAAAGATACTACAATTTAAATTTTGTCATTTCATATGGGAAAATATGTACTATAAGGAATTCAAACACTTAATAGAGGCTTGACTTAGAAAAGAAGGCTGGAGTTTTTAAGTTGTGTTCCATAAAGACCAGATAATAGTTTATCTGAATGACATGACACTTTCAAATCGAATAAAGTTATATTATTAAATAGGTTAAGTTTAGGGTAAGAAAATCTAAGTCTGGCCTTTCTCTGTTATTTTACAATTGGTAACCACAGATGTCACAAAGGGCAATATAAAAGGGCTGCCGGCTACCAGGAAGGCAACTGAAGTGCTGGGATCTTGAGGAAGAACTTTGGTATTCCACAATAACATGCCTTTCAGGTGCACAGAAAGGGACCCTCGCTGCCTTTTCAGTGTAGGAAACAGAAGTGTTTCCTCGAGGGCCCTGGCAGTCTTGGACACTTGCTGGAATGTACCCTTCAGTTGGCTGTCTTCAGGGGGGTCTTTCGGAGGGATCTCCTGCTGGGGGCTGGGGTATTTTTATTCCTGGCTGGAGACTTCACATTCCACTGCGCGGGCTGTGGAGGCCTAGGAATCACAAGGCACAGTCATTTTGGAACTAAAAGATTAACTCTGACAAAAATGTCCCCCTCAAAATGAATTCTTTGGTAAACTTACGATTTATCAGGCAACGATAAACATAAAATGTCATTTCCTTGACTCTGGACTTCAGTTTTCTCTGGAAGGGAGTCAGACACAAATTCAGTCTCCCCAGAACCTCAGAGGCAGCTCAGCTGTCAGTCTAGAAGGAAACTGAGACCTTACCTTTGACCGAAGGAGTCTGTGGGCTCCCTATGTAACTGACTCCTGCTCCAAACGTGACGTCACTGATGGTGTCTGGGTAGAGGGAACACCAGGTTAGGTAGAAGCTGGCAGGAGACAGGCATCAGACGGTCCCGGGAGTGGGCAGAGGTTTCTGCTCTACTTGTCATCCACGGGATCCCAGCGACTGCCTTCCTCCTGGGAGTTCCCTTCCATCTCTCCTGAGGCTGCTCCACTGGTCCCCATCTCTGGCTCCTCCCCACCCCACAGCTTCCGCGACTGCCATGGGCTGCCCAGCAGCTTCTGGCTCCTCAGCCCTCCCTCCCGAGGCCCAGTCACGCTTGCTAGTGTGAAGACACCTGGCTTTCCTGAAGACACCTCCCCAGCTCATGGCCTCCCCTCCATGACATGTTCCTTCTACATTGCCAGCTGCCAAGTGGGCCGTCCTAGCTAGAAATACAGTATCAAGCCTACTCCCCCCCATGACGTCAGTAACCGAGTCCTGTCAGTTCCACCTCCCAAGCGTCTCTCCATCCTATTCCCTGTCGCCTTGCCCATGAACCCTCACCCTTGAAATTCTGAGGTGCTGTCCTCCCAGGGCCTCCCCGTCCTGCCCACACTCAAGGCAGGAGAGCGGGTGTCAGGGACACAGACTGCAGAGCAGACGGGCTGGGAGTCTGTCTTACTGGTAGTGTGAGCTCTTTAACCTCAAGTTCCCTCGCCTCATAAATGGGAAAAATGCCCCTCCGCACAGCGGGATTGTCAGCAGTGAACAGGATTATCATGTAAGGGTAACACGGCATCTGGTAGAGCACAGTGCTGAAGAAATGCCAGGGCCTCCCGTGATTTAGCAGCTATCATCCCCTGCCTCACTGGAGTTACGTTAATCAAGAAGCTGCTAAAGTCACTGCCCTGCTTAGATATTTGGATAGCTCCATGTTCAAGGCAAGCCTAAAACCCACCTTTTTTTTGTTTTGTAGTGACAAAGTCTCACTTTATCACCCTCAGTGCAGTGCCGTAGCATCACAGCTCACAGCAACCTCCAACTCCTGGGCTTAGGCGATTCTCTTGCCTCAGCCTCCCGAGTAGCCGGGACTATAGGCGTCCGCCACAACACCCGGCTATTTTTTCTTGCAGTTTGGCTGGGGCCAGGTTTGAACCCACTACCCTCGTTATAAAATCCACCTTTTATTCTGAGCTGGTCCCAAGCTACCTTTAGACTCACTGGATACACCCACACACAGCTCTGACCCCCGTGCTCCCCTGTCCCAGGTGCTGAGCAGACCTCTCTCGTCACCCTGTCTGCACACTCAGCTTCTCTGCCTCCCCCAACTGACTCTGCACCCCACCCTGGCCTTGAGAGCGCAGCCCTGCCCCTCTGGGGCTGTCCCTTTGCACAAGTTTCTATCTCAGGAGCATAGCACGTGCCCTGAGCCTGCTGTCCTTTCTGTGACGTGAGCGTCAGAGTTCTTCCTATTCTCTTCACACTTGATCTGCTTGTGAGGACAAGCTGTACCTTTCCAGTCTGCATGGGAAGCTCATCACGGCAGTGCAGCGCCCTGCACCTGACAGCTGCTCCCCAGCAGAGAATCCTATCCTCCCACTGCCCTGACAACAGCTCCGCTCTGCTTATTCCTGTTCCTGGGAGGCCCTGCCTTGTGTGTCATTAGAAATTCCCTTTCCTTACTCACACATGGCTCTTCCTGTCTGGAAGCCTGTCCGCACCCCAGTGCTACGTCTCCCATCTTTGGAAAAGCCCCTGTGTGGTGGCTGCTAGATCCCAGTGCACTGTGCTTAGAGTCAAGGCAGAGGCATCTTTGCTGCCTGGATTACAGCAGTAAGGGGCACCTGCTAAAAGCCCCCAAAAGACTTTCAGTTAAGATCTGAGCTCTGATTTTAATTCATTCCACTTAGCAAAACCACTTTGTTTCTGTTGAACATTATCAGTGAGACACTGGTGTTCTTTGAAAAGTTGAGATACTTCCTGACAGTCACCCCCATTTAAACTTAGAGTTGTCACAAAAATTTGTATTTATAAACTATAAAGAAAGCAGAACTGAGTGCTTTTAAGTTATCTCATAATTCTTCCGAGGAGAGCTAACAGGAGACCCTTCCTCAAGCGTTTCTTCCCGTTTCAGCATACAGAGAGGACAGAAACTGTACCAACAGCACCGCTAGGGTCAAGGCTGGGAAAGGGCATCCTCTGCTGATCCCAGGACACCTGAAAGCCCTGTGTTCAGTGGCAAAGGTGGCTTCACATGCAAACGAGAGCAGAGGAACAAAGGCTTCTAGCCACAGACTGAAATCAGGGACTCATGGGATGAGAGAAATTGAAAAGAGGGGCATTCTTCCCATGGTCACCAACTGCCAAAATAGGTGCTGCTGACAAGGACACAGGACATACAGCAAACTCTTCTGTGTGAAAAAGGCTGAATTTTTACATATGTAACATTGCATCTGTTCAATACATACGTACTCTAAATTTACCCCCTGCCTTTAACGACAAAAGCTGTCATGACTTAGTTGTCATCCGGGAGGGAGTGGTGGGACAATCTCCTTTAAAAGGAGGACCTGGATGACAATCATGCAATTCATTACATGTTCTATAAGGCCACAGCAGCAGGGTAACAACCCATAAGCCAGCAGCTAGAACACAGCAGGCGCTCAGTAACAGGGACTGCCGAAGTGCGACTGAATGGCCATGTGCTACCTTGATGCTTGTTACTGCGGGGACACCCTACGCTGTCCCATCTCCGAATGCCCCAGATCAGGACTGGAGAGAAGCTGGGAAGGGGCACAGAGGTGGGACCAGCGGCCTGAGCATAGCTCCCAGCTCTGCCATCCAGCTCACCACCCAACAGGTTCCAAACACTGGGGCAGGCCCTGTGGAAAAGTGGGGAAAGAAGAGCCAGGGCAGACAACGAACGCAGGATGTGGTGAGTGCTACGAGAAGATCACAGCCACGGGAGGGGCACCTGCCCTAACCTGGAGGTCACAGAAGGGGACGATTCGGATGGGGGTGTGGTGTGAGGGCCAAGTGAAGGAAGAGCGTGGCGGGCTGCTGGCACTGGGAGACGGCTGGGTGGAGTACAGGGCACGCAGGCACACACCAGGCAGGGTCTTGTAAACTGCACTGCAGATCTGGGACAGTAGGAATTTCTTTCTTTTTCTTAAGGAAGGAAGTCTTGCTATATTCCCCAGGCTAGCCTTCAACTTCTGGTTGCAAGAGATCCTGCTGCCATAGCCTCTTGAGCATATGGGGCTGGGCCATGCTTAGCCACCACACCTAAGAATTTCTTCAGACTACAATAATTTTCTCAAAATAATGGTCTTTCCAGGATTTGAGACAAGGAGCTATACAACAAAATAATGGGAGAAAATATTCTGCTTGTCTAACTCATCTGTATTTTGAAACAGAGGTGCTAGCGCAAACATTTGCCACTGCCCAGAACAGACGCGGCTCCGTAGCACTGGGGGTGCCTGGACAGCAGTGGGGCCCTGAGGGGTCTGTCTCTGTGCGCACAGTCGGGCTGCTGACCTAACTTCTCTGCGCCTTAGCATCACCACCTGCCATGCGAAGGTCTCTCACAGGCCACTGTGACATTTAGCTGAGTAAGTGCTTGCTATTCAGTGAATCCTCAACTGATGAAGCTGTTATGATCCCTCTGAAATCAGGGATTTCAGGTTTGACTATATGTGACGCACCACCAGGCTGCTGACCACCAAGGGGGACCTTCTCCAGTTCAAAGCCACCCTACAACAGGGAGGGTTCAGTACAACTCCAGCAAATAGAGAGAAGCCAACGTAGGGAAGTTGGTTACTTACTCTTGGGGGTGCTGATTGCCCGTTTAGTTGTATGGTCAACAGCCCTGTTGGAATCTCGCTCCAAGCTGTATGAAGAAGCTGGAATAAAACAAAAAATGTGTTATCGGTCAAAAAAACTTCAAAGCAGTATCAAAGAACAACAAAGCAACCAAAAGAAAAATTTGCAAAATACAAGATAAAGTTAACATCCCCAATGTTTATTCTTATAAAAAGGCACTTGAGAAAGAAATACAAATCAATGAAAATTTAAGGCAAATTAAGTCTATTCTCATTAAGATTAAAAAAAAACAATTAAAACCTTACCAGGTTGGGTCTACAATGCTCAGGAAAGACAATGGGAAATTATAATAAAACCAGTGTTTCTAAGTAAGAAAACAGACACTCCCGCTGGAGGAAAGTTTGGCACAAGTTATGGAGGACAGTTTGACACTGTCAAAGTTTAAAAAGTATTCATGGCCTTTGACTGCTGGAAATTGATCCTAAGCATTACACACATACCAGGGTATACGTACAAGGACGTTTACAGCAACATTACTTGTATTAAAAAGTTGCTCTGTCTCTAGTTTAGGACTGTTAAAAAAACACTGAGGAACGGCAGTGTTTCCAAGAACAGGGGAGTAATGAGTAAGCACTGCTGCCGCCACAGATGGGATGCTGGAGAGCGGCCGGCAGGGAAGCTCGGACAGAAAATCTCATGGAGCAATTTCCATTGTATCCTGTTGTGTGTGTAGAGAAGCCGGTCATAAAACAGCGCACACTAAGATCACGTTTTTTTAAGTAAACAAAATGTGTGAGGACAATGCTGGAGGAAGGAGCGCCTCACTCCTGTGGGTGAGTTACATAGTTCAGTACTGCGCAAATTAAATAAGCATTGTTTCATTATGTACAATCCTAATTGCTCGATTAATACTGTTTTAATGATAAAAACAGAAACCATTTGAGAAGTAGGCTTGTTCTGCGTTTTGAGCTTGGTGCTCTGTGTCAGGTGCCCAACCGCAGGCTTACCCCGGCTGCATGTTTCTTCAGGGCTTCCAGAGCTCAGAGGGAAGGGCAGCACGCTCAGGCTCCGTCTCTGATGCCTGCTGTTGGACTCCACAGCTTTCTTGACGGAATTCAGGATGGCAATGGTGCTGAGGGACATGGGCCTACGGAGAGAGCAGGCAGGGACACGGAGGTTCTCCCTGCAGTCCTCACCTACTTCCGTGCGCGCGTATCCCTCAGCCACACACATTCCAACCTCCCAGGGGGACTGTACAAAGAGGCGGCAGGGCAGGCACAGTGACGACTCTCCTGCCTCCTGCCAACGTCTGGCTGGGACATCAAAGCTGGCTCTGAAAACACCACCACAGAGGATCTGCCCGTCACAGACTCCGGGACCCGTTACCTGGCCTTGGGCATCAACCTGTTCAATGGTCTGGTTTCAGGTGCAGGAGCCAAAGGCGGTGCCTGGCCAGTGCTTGGCCCAGGCAATGAGGGCTGGCTCACAGCAGGGGCCACGGCAGGATTTTCTTGGCCGGCAGGATCTGGCATTATTTCTAAACATGGAGCAACCTGTCACAGAAGATACAGAGTATTTACCTTCTAACATTTTTTTTTAAAGTTAAAAGATTGATGTGAAATAATTGTGCATGTTTGGGGGTTCAGGGGATATTCTGAAACATGCCTAACATGTAATGATCAGGTCAGGATAACTGGCATAGCCAATACCTCAAACATGCATCTTTTGTGTTGGAAACATTCTAATTCCTTTCTTCTAGGTATTTTGAAAAATAAAGTAAATTACTGCTAATGATAATGGCCTCACTGTACTATTAAACACTAGAAGCTCTTCCTTCTAACTGTGTACTTGCACCCAGTAACCAACTTCTCATTCTCCACCCTCACCCTTCCCGCCTTTGGTAACTGAGAACCAATGAGAACCACTTCTTCAGCTCCCACATGGGAAGGAGCACATGTGGTATTTATTTCTGTTTCTGGCTTATTTCATTTAACACAATGTCCTCTAGGTTCATCCAAGTTGTACCAAGTGACAGGATTTCATTCTTTTAACGGCTGAATAATATTCCACTGTGCACAACCCACTCATTTGCGGATGGATGTTCAGGATCGTCCATGGTTATTGTGAACAGTCCTGCATGGACTCTGATAAACTGATTTCCTTCCCTTTGGATGTATCCCCAGTTATGGGCCTGCTGGATCACATGGAAGTTCTATTTTCAGTTTTCTGAGGACCCTCCGTCCTTCCCTCGGTAGTGGCTGTGTTACTTCACTTCCCACCAACAGTGAACTAGTGTCCCCTTTCTCCTTTCAGCACTTTCTTTGGAATGTAATCTTCACTATGAGCAAGTCCGTAAGTAATCTATTTTAAAACTCTATCAGCCCTGGGCAAGTAGAACTTCCTCTTAAAAAGGAGGATACTGTTAGCAAACTGCCAACTGTAGATGTGTGGCAGGAAGAGAAAAAGGAATAATTTAGTTTGTCTTCATCACATTTTAACACTGATCTGTCTGGACTTCTCAGGGTGGTGGGATCATTGTGCTTCTGACCAGGAGCGGCAGCTGAGCCCAGCAACACCTGTGGGACGACCTGCTCTGCAGAGGGGTGTGCAGGAGACTGGTGACAATCTAAGACACCAGGTAGATCCAGGTACCCACAGGGCAAATGTCCCTACTGCCAGCTTGCTTTCTCAAACTCCTACAATTCTCCCATCTATCATTGCAATGATTTTCCAATAGACTCCTGTACCACAGCCTTGTGGGAAGGGAGGCCATGAGCTATCAGTGTATTTGTCACTTAGAACAAAGGCACGTGGCAATGGCCAACAACCAGCACTCCTGACTTGCTCTGATCAACCTCTGATCACGGGTGAGTTTCGAGACATGGTGGGCTGACTGACGGGAGAGCCGGCTGCGGGCAGGCTTGGCGTCTACCTGCACTGGCGGTGCCGCGTCGGCGCCCTCCACCGCCCGGCTCGCATCTGCTTGCTTGGCCAGCTCTTGCTCCTGGGCTAGCTGTTCACTGTACTTCTTCAGGTCATACTCCAGTTCTGATGCCAGCTGTTTGTCAACTGCAAAGAAATCTTTGACTTCATCTCGGTAATCCTGCATCACCTCCTGAAACAGACCCAGAAGCATCCTTTAATATTTTCTTGAATAAAAACATAAATTTTCCAACATGACTTGATAAATACTAATGGAACAAATGATTTATAACTGTTTATCATTACTGTTCTTCATAGTGGCTGTGCTACTTCACACTCCCACCAACACTGTACAAGTGTTCCCCTTTCCCTGTTTAATACATTTTTTGTTTTTTGTATTTTGCTTTTTTTGGGGGACAGTCTTACTTTGTCACCCTCGGTAGAGTGCCATGTTGCTATAGCTCACGGCAACCTCAAACTCTTGGGCTTAAGCGATTCTCTTGCCTCAGCCTCCCGAGTAGCTGGGACAACAGGTGCCCCCCACAACGCCAGCCTAGTTTTAGTCATGGGGTCTTACTCTGGCTAAGGCTGGTCTTGAACTCCTGAGCTCAGGCAATCCACCTGCCTTGGCCTCCCAGAGTGCTAGGATTATAGGCGTGAGCACTGTGCCTGGTCAACACATGTTTTTGGAATGGAATCTTTGCATGTCATGAGCAAGTCACAATTTATATTATTGAAAGCAGACCATCTCCTATTAGTGCAATGGTATATTCCCAGGAAATACCAACCACACTTATGATGACCATACAGGAGGTGAACGTGACTGAGAAACTAAGCGGGGTTCTGATCCCTCGGCAAGCTCCCCACGTGCCGTCAGTTAACAGCAATCTCTGATATCCCGGCTCAGACAGGGCTTCTGGAGAGAGCCCCAGGAAGCAGCGCAGTCTAAAAGCTGTTCATCTGCCTATAGTAGCTTTCCCCACAGGCTCCAAGGCTATAATCCCTTTTCTGTGTCTCTTCTGAAGATTTTCTAGAAAATCTTTTATCGTATCTGTGTAGGAACATTCTTAGGTCTTGAAGAGGTTTGCTAGGGATAAGGCCACTTGACTAAGAAAAAGAAACTCTTCTACCTAACAGTATTAGAAGGAGAAAGATATCTTTTGCAGCTCCGGCCAGGAGGGAAGTCCCAGCAAAGAGAAAGAAATCCATCAACTCTCCGGCTGCCACCTGGAGTGGGTTCCAGGGGCCAGAGAAGAGAATCATTGTCCTACTGATATCAAACAACTCCGTGGCCATCCCTTGGGTAAATGCCCAGAGACAAGAGAAAGACTTCTTTTTTCTAAATGTTTAAGTAGTCTAATTACGATCTAAGCTCTTTATTTTCCTTTCTGAGGTCTGAAACAGGGCAATAAAAATATAAGAATAATAGAAAATTCTTGTTTTTGCCATACTATCTTTTCCACCTTTGCTTTTCAAGATAAAAGTTCTTTGAAAAACTATATTCAATACTTTTGTTGTAGCCGTTTTGGGGGAAAAAATTCATGGTATTTTTTTTGAGGAAAAACCCTACATAATGTGAACAGAGAAATAATTCTGTTGGATTAAAGGGAAAAAAATCTGTTGCATTTATTTCTGAGTGGAAGGTTTTACAGAAAGGTGGGCAGTCTCCCTTTCTGCGCTACAGTCAGCAAATGCTGGCTTTGCCCAGACCAAGCCTCCTCTCTGGCCTGTGCACAGGCGGCAGATCCCAAGCCAGTCATTATGGAGCATCTGTTACCCACCTCGTCAATCTGAGACCATGTCATACACCAAATTAAATATTATGACAACTTTCACTTCACCCCTCCCCAGGATGAACTACAATGATGACTCTGCTCTGATCCCAGCTGAGAAGGTCCTCAGTATGGATCTAACCCCACCAAGCACATGCCTGGCCCTCACGACGGGTCGGTTCTTCACAAGCCCAACTGCGTGGGAAAGAGGAGGGGTGACTTCAGGGGGACCCAAGGACAAACTCCCCATCTTCCCCCCACAGTCACAGGCTTGTCTGGCAGGTGTCCCTTTGCAAACCTAGGCAATGCTGGTTTCGTAGGCTTGGAGTTGTCACTCTCTGACCATCTGAACCATCACAACTGGCAGAAGATCTCCATGACCAGCTGCACAGGGACAATGATCCCACAAGCACAAGCTCATTCTTACCCTGAGATAGTTCATGAGTTCCCGCAAGGCTGGGATCTTATTTTTCTCTAGCACAGTCTTCAGGGAGATGATAATTGGAATAATATTTTCTATGAAATTCCTCTTTTGAACCTGCGGTAACACAAACAAAGGCATGTCTTAGATGTAAAAACTTCTGAAAGGCAGACTTTTCCTTGATCTAGTTCTTTTAGTTCTTTTAGTTCTTTTGGTAGAGCCAATCTAGCATACTATATTAAGTTTATTTTTTGTTTCTGATTAGGATACTGAGAGTGTATAAGACCCCCCTCCCTTTTTCCCAGGACACTTTCTAAGCATCACCTCAAAACACTCAGAAGGCTTTGTCAAGTAGGGCAGGATAAATACAACTCATGTTTTCCAATACAGCAAAAGGAATTAGAAATATGTTGAGTAACTTAGCAAGAAGCTCTCTATCTCCACACAAACCCATCATGAACCTCTGGCTCTAGCTCCAGATTCAGTCCCTCTGTTCAACATCCTCCCTTTGGGAATGAAAACCAGGTCACTTTGGCTGCCCACGGAGGCATTGTGAGTTCCAGCTGGTGAAAGGACAATGTTCTAACAACAGTGAGGCATGAAGACAGCCAGCTTTCTTTCTCTTTCTGATCTGTGTGCGGAAATTTGCACACATTTAGGAAGTGCTATGTATTAAGCAGTAGCTAATTTGGCCAGGTCTTTAAAATCTTTACCTCGAATGATCATTAACCACAAATATTTTTGTAATAAATCTCTGAGAATTAAAAATAGTTCATTATAGTAGCCCACATATATGTTTATCCTTCTGAAGCTGAAAGTACTCTTTCTTCTCATTTAAAGTCAATGTATGCTTCTTTCCTATAAACCACTTATTTTTAAAAGTCTTATCAGAGTTTCTAAAACAGGAGGGGAATAAGAGAGAAAAATGATTTAATAAAATTAAACCGGAGCACATGGTACTTTAGGGACAGTCTTAAGAAGTGGCTTAAATGCGGTCACTCAACTGTCATCAACACCTTCTCAGTCCCAGGCACAGAGGTACAACTTCCAGGCATTTAGAAACGAAGCAAAGAATCCCCGCCCCGCTGCTCCTCCGTCAGTGAAGGTCTGTTACGGCGGGGACATGAGGTGACAAGTGGCAGGTGTTGTAGATACAGGTACGGGGGTGGGATGCCTGGAAAGGTGCACACCTCAGAGATGACACGGAGGGTGTGTGGGGAAGAGGCAGGTGGGAAGAGCCGCCCACAGGGGCCTGGAATGGGGAGCCCAGAGGCAAGGATGGAGGGAGGGCTAGAGGGTTGGAAGGAACAGCAGTTCTGTGTGTCCTGAAGAAGTATCAGGGGTTTATGCATAAGATGAAAGGAAGCCACCAGGGTAGTTTAAAAAAGTATCACCAGTTGAGGTATAGTCTATATGCCATAAATTTACTCATTCATTTTAAGTGAACAGTTCTTTGAGTTTTGACAAAAGTCTACACTGAGTAACCAGCACCACAGACCCACAACTCACCACCCAAAATCTCCTGCTGCCCCTTGCAGTTGACCTGCCTCTAATCTATTTTAAGTAAGAGAATAAAATGATGAAATCTGTACTTAAGAAAGACTTCTCTAGCAACAAGATGGTGCATGACCTACAATGGAGAAAATGTAGAAAGAGGGTTAAGAAAGCAGCTGGACACAGCACAGGATCAAGTAAAGTCAGAGCAGAGAGACGGATCTGCGAGACAAAATGGGCAGGAGCTCGTGGCGAACTGGGTGTGATCAGAGTTTACTTTTCTGGGGTCAGGGGTTGCGAAGTTTAAATTGGCGATCCAGGCTAGGCCCGAGAACACTGTGAGAGCACCAGGGCAACGGAGCTGCCCCTCGGAATCGTTCAGGTCCAACAGAACCCAGCGTGGCACACCGGAGCCCCATCGGCAGCGGCCCCGGGCTCCCTTCTCTATAACCGACTGTAGGAGAAGGGAGAGGCCAGCAGCAGGAGGAGGGGAGGATTGATTCAGCTTTGACAGAGTAAGTCCGAGGCACATCCGGCAGCAAGCGGAACTGGGATCGGCTCAGGGAGAAGGGGGGGTTGGAAACACAGATGTGAGAATCATTACTACCTGGGCAAGAGCTAAGGCCACCACCAAGAATGAAAATTGCGATCTTGGGAGTATCACTCAGATCTGAGGGCCAGATGGGAAGCACGGGTGTGAGTAGGCCTCTTTAGGGAAGAACACAGACTTACTTGGGAGATGAGTTTCTTCTGGGCTTCTTGCATGACGGCGTTTGCCAAGGCCATGTCATCTTCTTCTATGAGGAGGTCCTTATCTGGTTTGGATCTCATTGCCAAAAGCTTGATCTCCTTTGAGCTGAGGACCTCAAATGTGTCCGAGAGTAACTCACTGGCGTCCAGGTCCAGGGGCAGTATGCCATCGGCAAAGCACGCTAAGAGCGAGCACAGGATCAGCTGAGAGACTCCACCCAGGGGAGAGTGGGGTTCACAGGGCTGGGGCCACCTGGGCTGCAGGGTGTGTGGGGCTGCCTAGGCATAGCCCATGGAGAACCAGGACAAGACAACAGGGGTCTTCCTGTCGTAGACCTGCTAGGCCATTATCAATATAGCATTGAGACTAGGTGCAGTGGCTCAGAACTATAATCCTAGCACTCTGGGTGGCCGAGGTGGGTGGATTGCCTGAGCTCAGGAGTTTGAGACCTGCCAGAGCAAAAGGGAGACCTCGTCTCTAAAAATATAGCCAGGTGTTGTTGTGGATGCCTGTAGTCCTGGCTACTCGGGAGGCTGAGGCAGGAGGATCATTTGAACCCAGGAGTTTGAGGTTGCCATAGCACTCTACCCAGGGCAAAAGGGTGAGACTGTATCCCAAAAAAATAAAAACAAAACCCAAAGCACAGCATTTGCATCTTAAAGCACGCATTTTATCCCACACACACCAGGCCTACCCAAAATGCTAAGGCAGATTTTGGAAGTCATGTTGAATCGCTGCTCATCAGTGAAGTGCTCTAGAAGAAATTTGTAGATTCTCATTCGTCTCTCTCTGTTTGACTTTCCCTTCAGTGAAAACAGCTGCTTCTCTCTGTGGCAGAACAGGACAATTTTACTGCGTCACCCAGTCATGGGTGACAAAGACTTACAGCATTTTAACAGCATCCTAAAAGCTGCATACCAAAGGCTCAGCCCTCTGCTGAGATCCCAGTGATCACCACACCCTTCCCTTAGGAATCTATTCCAGGAGTACACTGCCCTTCATTGTCCTGCCAAGGAACATACTGACCACCACAGTAAATACCTGGGCCGGGGTCTGTGTCCAACTACTGTGTACAGAACAGCCGCCCTCTCCCAGGCTCCCCACCTCTCTCCGAGACCACCTGTGCGGCTTCACTGACCTCTCTGATTGGGGGAACTTGTTATACTTCTCATGCTTCTCATAGTTATTGAAGTGGAAAATACACTCAATGAAGTGCTGGAAAAACATGACAGGATTCCTCTTCAGTAAGAGATGAGCCAGGCAGAACTCCCCAAAACTGCAAGGGAGGGAGAAACGAAAGAAAGAGACCCATTTGCTCTTTGCCAACAGCTTCTGAATACACCAGGAGTTCCGTAAAAACAGAGGAGAGCTGTACATCACGGAAAGGGCTCCTAAGTCCATCCCCAGGAGCAGCCTCACCAGATCAGAAGCCAGAGACACATTCAGCCTATGTGGACTCTATAGCTTCCTTTTGAACGCAAGGTTAGTGTGAAGGCTTTCTCCACCAGGTTTCCTTTCAAAATTCACGTAAAGTGTTGTTATCCAGCTGTACTTTGAGTGGGAAAAACCAACCAAACTACCCCAAACTGCTTTTTCTTTTTTTTTTTTGAGTTCTCCAAATTGCTTTTTTAAGCAGGGGCCAGTATCCTTGAGGCTGATGCAATGACAATGGTTACCTGGACAGACTCTAGCCTTCATCCCCCAACTTCAAGATCACTGTCCACAATAATGAACAGAAATCACTTTTTTTTCCTCTGTACATACACATGTGTTTATCTGGTTTCCACTTTTTGCCTTCACAAAATTAAAAATGCTTAAAATTTAATAACAATAACAATGTTTAAGGACTAGAAACAAAAACCTCGTAAAGAATGAATCAAGATAAATACATTCAGAAAAGAAATCAGACGATTGCTGCAATGAAATATTGAGCAATAATAATCATAATAATGCAAAAAAGTAACATTCATATTGTCAGATAAGAGTATGTCTATCATAGAATGCTTTGACTCTGAGGTTCAGTATAGAGTCATCGGTTAACTTCTTCTCCTTATTTTTTTTCCCCAAAGTCTCAAAAAATAGACAACTGATATTTATAATTAAAAATAAAAGATAATTTCAAAAAACAAATGATACCAAATCTTATAGACAATAGAAAAAGAAGAAATACTTCAAAATCATTCTACTTCATCTGGATACACCTGACATTAAAATTGGAAAAAGTATTTTATTATAAAGGGAAATGATAAACATATTTCACTTATAAATGAGGATGCAATATCCTAAACAACATATTAACGAGTTGAATTAAAAATTAATGTTCAAGTAATATACTTTGGTCAAAAGTAAATCCAATTTATGTGAGAATTAGTCACTATTTTCTTTTCCTTTCCCTCACCCCCTCCCGCCTTCTCTCTCTGTCTGCTCTCCCCTTCCTCCACCCCCACCATGTCATTAATTGTCTTCATATCAAAGTTGAATACATAGGATTTATGCTTCTCCATTCCTGTGATGCTTCACTAAGAATTATGTGTTCCACCTTCATCCAGGTTAATACAAATGCTGCAAAATCTCCGTTTTTTTTTTTTTTTAATGGCTGACTAGTATTCCATGGTATACATATACCACATTTTGCCAATCCATTCCTGGGTTGAGGGGCATTTAGGCTGTTTCCACATTTTAGTGATTATAAATTGAGCTGCGATAAACAGTCTAGTACAAGTGTCTTTATAAAAAAAGGTTTTTCTTTTTTTTCCTTCTGGATAGATGCCCAGTAATGGGATTGCAGGACCAAACAGGAGGTCTAGGTTGAGTCCACAGTAACGAACAGAAATCACTTTTCTCTAAGTGGGGACTAATGGCAAGAGCCTCTCCGTCTGGGTCAGTAGGGCGAGGATCCTCATCCTAGAGACGGACTCTCAGCGAGCCCTGGGCACTCGCCTCCAACACGAGCCTGGGGTACAGATGCCTCCAGCTCCCTAATGGAGGTTTCAAAGCCAAATGGTTCAACTCTAGCTACGGGACAGTTTCTGCTTCATCATGACAGCAGGAGAGAGAATGCCAAAGCACTGGTTTGGGCTGAGGGGTCAACCTGAGGTAGCACGGGGCTCACTGTGGGCCGTTCACACTGTTGAGACCAGCGTTTTAACCTCACTTCAGGGCTCAGATGCAATTTCCACCCACTCAGGAGCACCAGTCAGCTCTGCACTGTCCTGTGGCTTACACTCGCGGCTCTGGAGCATACTAGGGCTTCACTGGAGACGTACATTCCCTCCCGCAGCATGTTCTTTAGGCTGAGATCCTAATTAGTTTGTACTCATAGCACACACAGCAACCACAGTCAGAGGCGGCAGCTGAGAAATCCCGAGGGAAGTGAGCCTGGATCGACATTTCACTGCAGACAATCACACTTTGACTATTTATCTGGAAAATAAGGGGCAGCCTGACTCAGAAATGAAAACAAAACAAGTCAAACTCTACTTAACAGAATGGAATTCCCTGAGGAAAAATTCCCTTAACACCAGCTAGAAGACTTATTTAATAATAGTTAATTTGGGTGGCGCCTGTGGCTCAGTGAGTAGGGCCTGGCCCCATATACCAAGGGTGGCAGGTTTGAACTCAGCCCTGGCCAAACTGCAACAGCACTCTATTGAGGGTGACAAAATTAGACCGTTTCTAAAAAAAAAAAAAAAAAATAGTCAATGTTATTTTTATAGACTGTGTTGTTTAGCAACTCAGGTTTGAAAGACAATATTCCAACTTCATTTCAGGAAATGAAGTTCCTTCTAAACCAGGGCTACTTTGTAAACTGTCTGTAAAAGAATAGAGAAAACTCCCAAATAAAAACCAGTTTGATGAAAATATTTCAAATTTTATATAAAACCAGCACATTGTACCCCATGATGCATTAAGGTACACAGCTATGATTTAATAAAAAAAAAAAAGCCAAAAAAAAAAAAAAAAGGCTGTACTTACTCTGGAAAAGAGAGACGGTATTAACAACAGAGGAGAAGCTCTGGGGAATTCCTGGAAGATACAAAGTGATACAGTCAGAATGACAGAAAACTCCATTAGAGCTGAGGGCCGCCTATTCTGCTGGGGATACTTAGAATCTTTAGAAAGATCAAACTGCTGTTGCCTAAGCCTCCAAAGCTGAAGAATTAAATAAACTTTTTAAAGAACTTTAAAAAAAAGAAAAGAAAAGAAAAATACAGAATAAGTAAAATAAGTGGTATCCCTTATTATATTGGGGCTATCGATAGACAAGTGGGTAGAGGCTCAGATTTCATGGATTAAGGGATGTCAAGATAGTTCAAAAGGATATAGAGAATGGAAAACCTGGAAAATAGGATTTATTAAAGTTATTAGTATTATTTAAGATAAAATGGCTGATTTAATAATGCCTTTCAAGCATATGAAGCGACTATGCTAAAGATAATGAGTGTCCTTTCATTAAACCATGAAAAGATGCAAAAAACCCCCTACATACACATTTATTAAGTGTTAGATAACTTACTTTGGTCAACTTGCTTAAAAATCATAATTGTGTTCTGAGGAAGTCATATTTCCAGATGAGAATATAGGTTCAGAGAATTAAAAATATTGTCAAAAACTTCTGTTTTCAGCTTCAACATATTAAGAGCTTGGATATTATCACTTGCATCCTTAAAAAAGGAAAACCTGAGCAACCAAAAATAAACTACTTTTCTTGATTTGGAAATTAAATGATATGCATCTACATAATACAGGGCCAAAGAAGAAGTCTCAGGAGAAACTGAAAATTATTTGAACTAGATGAAAATGAAAAATACAACTTATCAAAATTTGCAGGATACAGTAAAAGCAGTGGTTAGAGGGAAATTCACAGCTTTAAATTCATATATTAGAAAAAGAAGAAGATCTAAAATCATTCATCTAAGTTTTTGCCTTTGGAAACTAGAGAAAAAGGGGGTAAGTTAAGCTTAAAATAAACAGAAGAAAAATAATAAAAGTTAGAGCTGAAAGCAATGAAATTGAAACTAAGAAATCAGTAGAGAAAAATCACAAAACTGAAAATTGTTTTCTGAAAAATTAATAAAATTTGTAAACTCTAGACTAACACAGAAAAACAGAGAAGATGTAAGTTACCAATACATTAGAAATAAAAGAGACATCATTGCTACCAATGCCATAGACATTAAAAGATAAAAATGGAATATTAGTAACAACTGTATGTCCTAAAATTTGATAACTTGAATGAAATGGATCAATTCTGCAAAAGACAGAAACTATCTAAATCAACACAAAAAGAAATAGATCTGTATTTATTAAAAAATCTAATACATGTAAATAATTAACAATCTTCAAAAACAGAAAGCACCAAGCCCAAATAGTTTCACAGATGAATTTTATCAAATGTTTAAAAAGAAAGTAACACCAGTTCTCCATAAAGTCTTCCAGAAAACAGAAGCAGAGAAAACACTTCTAACTCATTCTGTGAGGTCCAATACCAAAGGAAGATTATGATATTACAAAGAAGAAACTACAGATCAACATTTCTCATGAAAAAGAGGGAAAAATCACCAACAAAATATTAGTAAATTGAATCTAACAATGTATAAAAGAATTTATTCATAATGACCAAGTGAGATTTATCCTAGGTATGCAAAGCTGGATCAACATTAAAAAATCAATCAATGTTATCCCGCACTACCTCAACAGGATGAAGGGGGGAAAAATCACATGATCATCATCCATTGATGTAGAAAAAGCATTTCACAAAATTGAACATTCATTCATGATACAAAATCTCAGGAAACTAGGATAAAAAAGAACTTCATCTCCATAAAGAACAACTACAATAATCCTACAGCTAACAGTATATTTAATGTTGAGAAACAGTGTACTAAGATTGGAACCAAGGATGTGATGCCTTCTGTTATCATTCCCATTCAAAATTTTACTAAAAGTCCTTGCTAGTTTAATAAGTAAAGTAAAAAATAAATCTAGACAAAGATCTTTTCTTTACTTATTGAACTAGAAAGGACTTTTAGTAAAATGGGAAGGAAGAAATAAAATTATCTTTGTTCACAGATAACATGATCGTCTGTGTAGCAAATCCTAAAGAATCAGCAAAGAACTCCTGGAACTAATAAGTGAGTACATCAAGGTTAGAGGACACAAAATTAATATATAAATTTGATTGCTTCCCAGCATACCGGCAATAATAAATTGGAATTTGAAGTTTGTAAAGCTATCATTTCTAGTAGCTCTAAAAGAGAAGAAATATGTACATATTGACAAAATTTGTATAGGATCTATATATGGAAAGCTATACATCAATCTCGGATTGATATATCTATACATTAAAACTCCAATGAAAGATTTAAATAAATGGAGAGATATTTTGTGTTCCTGGATTAGAAGACTCAATATTAAAAGATGTTACTTCTTCTCATATTGATCTTTAAGTTTAATACAATCCAAATCAAAATTGCAGATACTGTAGATATCAAGAAACTGGTTCTAAAGTTTATAGAGAAAAAGCAAAATATTTAGAATAGTTAAAATACTACTGAAGAATAAAATTGGAGTACTCACAGGGCCCAAGGCTAAGATTTACCATAAAACTACAGCAGTCTAGACAGCATGGATTTGGTAAAAGAACAGATATATGGATCAATGGAGGAAAACATAGGGAGTCCAGAAATAGATCCATGTGAATATGGTCGACTTGTCCTTGACTAAAGGGCAAAGGCAATTCAATGGAGAATGAATACTCTTTTCAGCAAATGGTGATGGAACACTTGTAGAAAAATTGTTTGGAAAAATTTTCTAAACATACATGTAGAAAAATAAATCTAGACAAGGATCTTATACCTTCCAAAATATTTTTGGTCAAAAGGGATCACAGCCATAAATATCAAATGTAAAACTATAAAACTTCTAGAAGAAAACATAGAAAAAAAATCTAGGTGATCATGGGATTGGTGAAGATTTTTTAGATACAACACTGCAATCACAATCGATAAAAGAAAAAAATTGGGTAAGCTAAACTTTACTAAAATTAAACACTTCTGCTCTGTAAAAGACACTCTTAAGAGAATGAAAAACATGCCACAGGCTGGGACAAAATATTTGCCAAACAAATGTCTGATAAAAAGGTTTGTGTGCAAAATATACAAAGAACTTTTAAAACTCAACATTTAGGAAACAAACCATGTAAAAAATGGGCAAATGTCTGAACAAATACCTCATCAAAAACATACAGATGGAAACTGTATATCCTATTTGTAGGGAACTGCAAATTATAGCAACAATGAGCTACATACTTATTAGAGTGGCTAGAATAAACAAAACTGCCAATACCAATTGCTGGCAGGGGCATGAAGCAACAAGGACTTTCATTCATTGCTGGTGGGAATGCAAAATGCTACAGACACCTTGGAAGTCTGTCAATTTCTTACAAAGTTAAACACTATGTTAGCGTATAATCCAATAATTGCACTTCTAGGTACGTACCCAACTGATTTAGAAACTTATATCCACATAAAAACCTGCAGATAAGTGTTTATAGCAGCTTTATTTCACATTGCCAAAAACTGAAAGTAACCAAGATATCCTTCAACAAGTGAATGGATAAACAATGACTAAATGGTAGTATATCCATACTATGAAGTATTATTTAATGATAAAAAGAAATGAGTGATCAAGTCCTGAAAAGACATGGATAAATCTGAAATGCATATTGCTAAGGCTATCTATTATATGAGTTCAATTATATGACATGCTAAAAGGAAAAAAACCCTCAGGCATGATGAGAAGAGCAATTGCTTGGGGCTTGGAGGGAGAAGGGGAAGGTTTAATAGGTAAAAACACAGTGTTTTTTGTTTTTAGGATGGTGAAACTATTTTGTATGATACCTCAGTGGTAGATACATGACACTATGCATTTGCCAAACCTATAGAAGTTTATAAGGGCTGGGAGAAAAAGGTACTGACCTAATGAACTTTGAAAGTGAGTGTAGTTGTGGCTGGACACCTGGAATTCTAGCACTCTGGGAGGGTGAGGCGGATACATTGCTTGAACTCAGGAGTTTGAGACCAGCCTGAGCAATAGCAAGACCCTGTCTCTATTAAAAACAAAAATTAGCTGGGCATCATGGAGTACAACTGTAGTCCCAGCTGCTCAGGAGGCTGAGGCAGGAGGATTGCTTGAGCCCAGGAGTTTGAGGTTGCTGTGAGCTATGATGACAGGACACTCTAGCCTGGGGCAACAAAGTGAGACTCTGCCCCTCACCCCCTAAAAATGAAAATGAGTAGAATTTGTAAGAAGAAAGGCACAGGAAACTGTACACTGTATTCTTTAGTTGATAAAGTTGCTCCCTGTGAAGGTACTGGTCAAGTTACTGCTGTTAGGATATTGCTATACATGTGTACTAGGATTGAACAGTTTCTGTAAAGGAATGGTGGTGGTGGAAACCAGGTTTCTCACTGTGGGAGTGAGAGTTTATGGGTAAGCAAAGAGCGATAAAGGGATTAAAGCAGTATTAACTCATGTTTAGCTTAATCTAGATGGTTACATTTATGTATTTATAGACATATGTATATATATGTTAGTATGCACCCTAAATAATTTCTGCCTGTTAGCTGAGAGAGCCTATAACCAATGATACCCCAGTAAAAAGCAAACCTATTGTCCAGATATCAACTTCTGATGCTATTCCTCAGTAATGGGGACCAGAGCTTCCTGGAGAAATGGCTAATTCTAGGACTGGGTCTGGAAATACACGAGCCAAGCTTGGAGCATCTTGTGCATACACAATGCCAGAAAGAAAGGAAGGGGTAACAAAGAAAGAAACAGTGTGCCGTGGAGGTACATATAAAGGACACAGAAGTAAAATGAAGCACTCCCAACAGCCAAAGTGGGAACCGTTTGAACAACAAAATAAATATAGCAGTACTGGATTATAACCCAAAGTATAAAGTAACCATAAGTCCACAGTGATATAAATGAGTGATTGGACGGATTAATAAATGGAAAGGAGAGACAAATCTCCTGTGCAGAATTCCAAAAAATTTATATGGACACTCCATCCTCAAGGCAGATGATGATGCCTTCCATGTAGGCATATAATGCCTTCCTTTCAGAGTACAGTACACAGAGGAAAAAGAGGAACTTTACAGTGGAGACACCTGACAAGCACTACCTTAGCCAGGTGATCGAGTCCAACCTCAGCAGCGACAAATCATGTTGATGGCTTGTACCGTTGATAGGATGCATGAAAAATAGCACCTTACCTCTGTGGTCTTCCTCCCTTAAACTCAGTCTAACCATGAGAAAAACATGAGAAAAATCTCAATGGAGGGACATTCTGCAAAATACCTGACCAGTACTCCTTAAAAATGCAAGGTCATCAAAAATAAGAAATGCTTGAGAAACTGTCAAAGATGAGCTTAAGGAGACATGAAAATAATGTAATGTTCAATTATAACAAATTATCTTATTAACTGTAAAAAATATTAATAATAAGGGAACTTGCCAGGCATGTGGTTCGCCCTGTAATCCTAGCCCTCTGGGAGGCCGAGTAGGGAGGATTGCTTGAGCTCAGGAGTTCAAGACCATCCTGAACAAGAGAGAGACTTCATCTCTACTAAAAATAGAAAAATTAGACATGTGTAGTGGTACATACCTGTAGTCCCAGCTACTTGGGAAATGGGCCGGAGAATTGCTTGAGCTGGGAGTTGAGGTTGTAGTGAGCTATGATGACACTACTGCACTCTAGTATGCATAGTTCCCATATAACCTTTTATTTATTTAAAGACTATGTGGGAACTCTGCATACTATCATCTCCATTTTCCATAAATATAAAACTGTTGTAAAATAAAGTTCACTTGAAAAATTTTTAAGCTTGGTATTAGCTTAGTATTATTTCCTGTTAACGGTGATAGCTATGTCAGAAATAGAGTTTTTATCAATTAATGAACCAGAAATCACAGAGGACATGGGGTTTCAGATGTCAGTTTTTTTGTTAAACAAGAATTCTTTCCATTTTATATTATTGAAAAAAAATTTTCTTTGTTTGAGACAGAGTCTCACTTTATTCCCCTCAGTAGAGTGCACTGGCGTCATAGCTCACAGTTACCTCAAACTCTTGAGCTTAAGTGATTCTCTTGCCTCAGCCTCCCAAGTATCTGGGACTACAGGCGCCCACCACAACGCCTGACTATTTTTAGAGATGGGGTCTTGCTCTTGATCAGGCTGGTCTTGAACCTGTGAGCTCAGGCCAATCTACCTGCTTTGGCCTACCAGAGCGTTAGGATTACAGGCATGCGCCATTATGCCTGGCCTGAAAATGTTTTTAAAGCGTTATCTGTGTAATTATTTTCTTGCTTTGGCAAATAATGCACATAAATATAATCTAACCTTTCTTGGATGATTCTGTTTAATTAAAACAAACAGCTACCAAATAAAAGACCCTCCCCTCCCCAAACCCCAACCCCTCAAACTTCCCAATGTTCCAAATGCAGTCAGAAACAAAGATTCACTAGTATCTGTTATGCCTTTGATACTCTTTAGGCACTAGAAACACAGTTGTGAACAAAAAGTTTCTGCCATTAGGGAAATCACGTTCTAGTCAGGGAATATGACTTGGCGTTGGAAAACAAGAGCTCCCTCCCATTCTTATCACCTATTAGACTAGTCTTCTTAAAAATCACTCTTCTACTGTAAACCTTAGAGGGTTAAGTCCAAAAATCTCTAGACTGGATTTAAGGGTATTGACAATCTGGCTCTTACCTTCTCCCTCATGACATTTCCAATGTCCTTGTCCTAACTCTGATGGGCTATCTGCTCACTGCTTCCTTTCCTCACCCTACAAGTATATTCCTTAAGTTCTATTTCTAGGTTTGATGACAAAGTGTCAGTTGCTCCTCTGGCTTTTAATCTATCACCTCATCTCATCTACTGGGTCATAAATTTGCTTCTCCTAGTTTGGTCAAGGTGGAGAGGAAACCAATTATTTTGAACCTCTCCAAAAGCCTTAAAACCCATTCCTAAAATTAGCTCCTTCAGGAAGCACTGGCAGGCAGTGTTCCTGAAACTTAACCTTATTCTTTAAGTCTTTGATTCTTACTCTTTGATTTTGTGGTGTTAGACCTTGTCCCTCCTAGCACTCTTTAGAAGCTTTGTCCTGTTGGCTACTGTGCTATCTAGGTTTTCCTCAGTTGCTGTGAGTTTACACGTTAGTGTAGGCTAGATGCTGCAGGGACAAAACAGACCCAAATGAAGACCGGCTCAAACATACAGTAGACGTTTTTCTTTCTCATGTAACGCTCTGAAAACTATTATTTTTTGGTGTGGAGATGATCTCTAAGCAGGGATTCAAAGGTCCAGGCTCCTCCCATCTGTGGCTTCACCATCCCCTGAGGCACTATCATTTGTAACCTGCTAGTGGAGGAGACTGTGAAGGAGGCACTGGGCCGAGAAATAGTGCACATCATTTCTGCTCACATTCCAGTTGGCCAGACTCAGTCATGTAGTCACAGAAAATATTGAGAGGTTGGGAAACGCAGCCTTGGGTGTGTCCAGAAAGAGAGCAGAGCTTTTGTTAAATAGCTTACATTCTCCCTAAGGAAGATCACCTCTGGTTGGATCCAGTTACTACAACCTCTTCAAAGTCCTATCCTTGGTGATGCACTCTCCTTTCTATCAAGACCAGTGACCTAGGAATTTAAAGACAAGTTATCTGTCCTCCAACTTCGGGCAAATACACAGTGTAAAGAATTGTAAAGATAACTGTAACTAAAATTTCCATTTGAAAAGGAGGGGGAGAAGCATATAGCAGTCATTAATTCATAGCAGTGAAACTTCCCACTTTTCTCTTAGAAGAGGTGGCTTTTGATTTGACGCTGGATCTATTTTCTAAGAGCAACTCCCTAGCCAGGCACAGTGGGTAACTCATACCTGTAATCCTAGCACTCTGGGAGGCCAAGATGGGTGGATTGTTTGAATAGAAGACCAGCTTAAGCAAGAGCAAGACCCTGTCTATAATAAAAATAGAAAATTTAGCTGGGCATTGTGGAAAATGCCTGTAGTTCCAGTTATTATTTTGTTTTAAGTAGATATTGAAAACTATTTTCTTTTGTGGGGGCTATCCAACTTTCATAACTTGTTTCATGAGCATGAAAGTTTACCTTTAGTTCCTCTGAAACAAGAGGCAACACTTTAAAAATTCTGATCTTTGCCATTGGTTGAGTCCCTTTAATTGAGCAATCTTAATGAGCTGTTCTTATTCAAGACCTTTATTTGGTCTTGTATTTTAATCCTTGGGGTCCAGAAACAGATTTTTCCCACCTCGAGGCACTTAATCTCTGGGCTCTCTATTCCCTTTAGACAGAGTAAGTGCCCCTGGCTCACTAAATGGTTCACTCACTGAAAATCACTGACATGAGGCAGATTAATAGGAGAAAAGGCATTTATTTAATGTGTATACAAGGAAACCTTTAGAAAGAAGACTCAAAGATACATGAAAGATTATCCATTTTTGTGCTTAGGTTCAACAAAGCATGGATGGCCATGTCGAAGTATGATTGGACAAAAAAGTCATGATCTAACGTTAACAGCCTGAGAGGAAAACCCAGTAGGGGGTGAGGGTTTCTTGCCTCTCTGCACACATTCTTTCTGTCTGGGTGTGAGGCATGCCTCTCTCTGGAATGGGAGTCTTATGACCTACAACCAAACAAGGTAGGTCAGGTAAGTACTTTAAGGCCAGTTTTTATAAAGAATTTTAGATTTTATGCCTGGCTTTTAGGAAAGGGGGCTCTGATGTTTATGACCCACCTTAGAGAAGGGGGGTTCTGGTTTCTATGGCTAGCCTAAGGGAAGAATGGAATTGAAATGCAGGAGGTCAGGAGAAAAACTTTAGGTTCTGAGGTCTTCATTTTGGGTTACAGTTTTCTCAGCCCGACCACTTTCAGTTTCTGCTTGGAAATCATTGAATCCTCGCCTGAGTTTACAGCTTTCTTATAATATGTTTTAACAATGAACATCTTAAACACACCATTATTTTGGCTCTTTCCAGCTATTTCCCCTGAACTACAGGTTCAGTAGTCACAGGGACCACTCTTGAAGCATAAGGTCAACTCATTTATTAATGTTTCGCCACTGAATAACCTGGGTTCAAGTTTCCAGCTGTTGTATCTACTTGTACTTGCCTGCTTGACTGCTAAGCTAAAGTAACATAGTTGAGGTTCTCATTCTCACAGAACCTTACTGGAAGTTATCAATAGTTGCTTTAGTTGGTTATTAGCACTAACAAATGGACTCCAAAATATGCAATGGCTCCAACAAAACAGAAGTTTTTTTTCATCCTTTATGCTAACATACCAAGGCAGATATACCCGGTTGTCTATTTTCTGTGAGGTGACTCAGAGACCCAGGATCTTTCAAACATGGCTGTGCCACTCCCTAAGCTTTCATGTTCCTCTGTATCCAGTGGGTGGAAAGTGAAAGGCGGCATGGGGAAGGCATGTTTCTTTCTTAAGAAGCCTCCTGGGAATTGACGCATGTAACTCAGTCACATGGCTATGTCTAATTTTAATGAGAGCTGAGTGATGTAAGCTAGCCACATGACCAAGAAAAAGAGCAAGACGTGGATTTGGTGAAGAGTTGGGCAGCTTCTATCACATATTAAAAGTATTTTTTGAAAGGTTTTCCTTTAGGTATATTTTCCTTTTGCTCTTATTAATATATTTGAAATCCTTACATAATTTATCCCTATTTATTTGACATTTAACTTCATGGAGGCATTTAATTTTCTATACTTTAACATTTCATTATAAAGTACTAAACAAAATAGTCCATGTATTCCTTTTACTGAGACCATTTATTTTTAAATTGGGAATGACTATTTTGAAGTGGGAGGCATCATGGAATGTTTGGATAATCTATGGAAAAAAATTGACAAATATTATTTTTGCATATTTCAGATCAAAGAGTTACAATCAATTTGCAATTAAAACATAATCTTAAATATAGTAACCTATAATGATGAATAATTTCCTAAATCCATCTGTAACAACAGAAAATGATAACTTAATGATTTGCAAGAATGCAGATGTGCCAAATTTTTGCTGGAATTTTACTTTATATCAACTGCAATGCTCAGAAAGATAGTAAGCCATGACCCAGATGGAAATGATTTTTCCTTAAGTTTTAAATAATAAACTATCCGTAATCTAGACATTTACAACGCATAAATTCTTTTTTAGTAAACACTCATAAGCAAGTCAGTTACTTTTGCTTCTTCGGCCTTACATGTCTTATAAAGAAAGACTAAAACATTTGAGAGAGAGGGAAGAATTCACCAGTGAGTACCGGGAAAGGATACAAATTACTTAAATTGTAGTTGGAGATTATGAACCCATTTATTTTGAGCAGAAGTGTTGCATGTTTTCATTGTTTTAGTAGAGACAAATCTTTACAAAAAAAAAAAAAATCAACCAGACCATTTGAGTATTGGTGTTCTACTCTTGAAAAAAGTTAACTAAGAAAAGGCTCTAGCTAACTTATGAAGCTAAAGATTTAAAGACAATCAGAGATTAGATGATGTAGTAACTTTAATTTCTGTCAATTTTAGAGCACCAAATGTTTAAATTCTTTTTCACACACAAAATAGTACTTGTTAAATCTGTTGCTATAAATCTCTGTTGCTGGAAGTAAAGTGAACAAGGTAATGAGATATGAAAATTATTTAAATGCCAGGTCTTTGGGAAATGATACAGCTATCTAATAAAACAAATTTAAAATCAACAAACCAAAGAGAAAATGGTTAAGCAGAATGACAACACTGCTATGAATAATGACAAATTCACTTAAGAGGAAAGAACAAGCTAAATAACAGGGTGTATTCTAGCGAATGATGTTGAGACCATCTTAAAGCTACTGAGTTTCATGCTTGATTTTTATGAACTTTAAAGGAGATTATTTCTAAAATGCTTGAATTTGTAAGTCTATAGTCTTCAGAGGCTAGATAGGAATGGCTTATAATAAAAGAAAATAAAATGACCCAAACATGTTCACAGCAATATTTTATAACACATTTTCATAAGATTCCTTTCAAATCCAAGATCTTAATAACATTTACATATATCCATTTGATATTTCCTTATGTACTCGATATTATTTTGTGTAACAGTCATATTAACATTTATTTGTCTAAGATAGGAATTAGGGCTGATTTTTATGTAACACCATCAGTGAAGTGTGATGTTTACTCATTCCATGTAAGTACTAAAATGTGAACAGATTTCTCACATAAAGGTGAAGAAAAATAACTTTTAACTCACACAAAAATTTATTCTCTGGAAAATTAAACTGTCATTAAAATCTCCTCAGAATAATAATTTTAACATTTTTTACATTGTTTATACAGAGGTCGGCAATTTCTTTACGTAATACAGTTATACAAAAGGAAAAAGGCACCGAGACAATCGGTGTACAGACAGTAGAAAAGCAGATGAGAATAAAATGTAACAAACAGCACATTTTCAACTACATGAAAATGGTGAGATATACGCTCATTCTATAAAATGGACTCCTTCACACACATATCTGTTTATATTTTTCACCAAAAATTCGAATTAGTATCTGATAATAATAAAACACTGTTGTTAATCACACAGACGCTTGTATATATTGATGAGCCATATTTCAAACCAAGGAAATTGCTAATCAGCAGTGTATTTCTTAAGGTTGTTTGATAAGAGTTTTGCTCACAGAGCATTTAAACTTCATTACACTGTTATATCCATTACTAGAAAAATAAGTAAGAAAGCTCTGTAGAAACTATACTATTAAGGTAGTTTCTTGCCTCAAAAAAATGAAAGAAATAGGGAGAGGGGGAGGGAGATATTGAATAAAAAAATTCCACCAATTGAGTTTTCCATAAAAATTACATTGTTTTAAGAAATAAAATACAATGTAAGAGTACTGAGCAATGATGAAGCTCATGAGTTTTAGAAAGAATAAATCCCAACATTTATCAAGATCCTTAAAACTCATATAGCTACCTTTCCTCAAGAGTAACTTAACTGAAAAGCAATATTTAGACATGTTCTTTCTTATTTCAAAATTCAAGTAAAAATCTAGCCAAAGTTTGGTTGTCTCTTCTAAACTGCTTTAAAGATTCCTCAAAATTGTTGCCACTATATTTTTTTCAGCACAAAAACAAAAGTCATCTCAACAAAATTATGTAGAAACATAATAAATTTACTTTGTAATGCAAGCTACCACTGGAATTTTTCTCTTGGTAAACTGTAAGTAATATTTATAACATCAAAATGATGTTTGGAAGTATCACCATTAGTTTCTAACTGTGCTTCGAATAATTACTCAAATATACTTAAATAATGAAAGAGCCAATCAGTGTGAAAAAGCAACCTGGTCTCCCCTCATACGTACGAGTGTGACGTAATTACAGAATATTTTTAATCTTCTCAATCTTTATCTAAAAAGATTGCCCAAAACAAAAACAAGCACTCTTCCTCCTCCCTTTACTTCACCAAAAATCCTTCCTGTCGCTCCAAGGTATTTACTTCCGTTTCTATATTTTTTAATTGCTTGGTTAAAGCCACATGTAAAATATAAAAAACTTTTCATATAAATAATGACCTAAAATTCCTTACTTCCCACAAGTTGGCTTCTACACCATTATAAGTGCAATTACATGTAGGTATCTGAAGTACTATCTGATGTCAGGATGCTGAGATACTAAGCCTGTATAGTTTAGGGGTCTCTCTGCCTGTTGGTGCTTATGCATTACTCTCATCAACATTAATGGGGGTTATGAGCAGGAATCACTAGTGGATCTACACCTGAGGGTATAAATGGTTTGGTCCTCACTGAAAATTATACCATCAGGAGGAGGTTAGCACACCCAGAAATGAAAAATGAAGTACAGTTAATAGGTTCACAGCCACTCATCTTCAACCACAAGAAAATGGTGAAGAGAAACAATGAATCTCAGAGGTAAGGAAAAATTTCTGTTTTCTTAATAAGTAAAATAGCCACATTTAATAGTAATTGCTTAGATTTATGAAACTATGTACTCTAGCAATACTGGAATATATGAACAAATTATGGAAAATTATATTTTCAGGATATAATGGAATATTATATTTAATCTGTTTAATATTCATTTTAAACACATTGTCAGGCAAAAGACCACACATAAAAGGAATAAGCAGAAAGGTACTAAGGTTTCTTTTTTAAAACAATCTTAAGTATTTAAAAGAGAAGATCAAATATCAAATAATACAAACTGAGTTTACTGATAATCAGAATAATAAAGATAAGGGTGAAGAAGTGTCCTAAGATAATAAAACAATTTCTGATTCAGACTGTCAAACTGACACTGAAGTAACGTCAAATATCTTGCACCAACTATTGCCATAGTAGCGAGTTTGTTCTCATAATTAGCTAGACATTTTTATACCCTAAGAGGTTGAAATTGTACAATAAAATCATGCCAAACTTTTATTAGATTAATAGTTGATTTTCTTCTCTGCATCCAGGCCATTCACCAAGATTTTTAGAGTACTTCACACTATCGATAAGTATGCAACAACTATCACAAAAGCAACAACAAATCTCTCATGATTGAAGTGTATTATGCTTTGCTCTTCCTGTAGTCTCCAAGAAAGCCTCCTGGTCCTACTTCCAGTCAATGCAATTAAGAGAAAAAAAGTCAGGGTAGCACTTTCTGATAGGAATTATTCGGCTTTGATGAACTAACTATGGTATCCAGTGTGCATGTGTATGAGTGAGAGCATGAAAAAAAAGCAGGGAGTAAGGAAGAAGAACTATTTTTTACAAGACATATACAAGTCTAAACGGGGGAGAAAACAACAACTTTTTACAGTCATTTTCAATACTGGACTAATAATTCCAGTCCATCAAACACTGTCATCTTAAGTCTACTCACCAGATTTCAAACAGTATGACCAGATCAAATACAGTGATACACCAATAGTTGTAAACAGCCTAAATCCATAACAACATTATTTCAAACATTCAAATAAAACCTTAATTTTTCAGTAGGTTGATCACAGATCTTTGTGGGGAGAAAAAATTTTCAAAATATAAAATGTATTCATGTGAAATATTACATCACAGAAGGAAGTGTGGCTGTCCATGAAACGAGGGGAAATAGATACTCAGATGTACCTTATCCATACCATTTATTTTCAGAGAAAGAGAAGGTCCTGAGGCTATAGTATTAACTTGCTATTTGAAATAAAGGACCTTAAGAACAAAAAAAGCAATCAAGGAACTAGAGATTAGAGAGAAGTGATAGAATCACTGCTTGTTCCTAGTGAAGAGTCCAGGACTGAAGTTCATCTGATGAGTGTGATGACAACGAAGCCATTTAGTATGATGATAAGGAGGAGCTGGAAAGCTTACTACACATAGCAATTTAAAAATGCCACCACCTATGGCTGTTTACACATTTGCTTAAAGGTCAGTCTCCCTTCATTTAGAACACAGAGAAATTATTAGGCAAGTGTCTCCCCAAAACTCTCTCTTTGCCTTGTACCTGTCATTATTAAAACAGAGTAGAAAGAAATATTTGAACAATAATCAAAAGGAATTTTCAGAAATCAAAAAACCAACAAATTTATTCATTATACCAAGGAACACTTTGAAAAAGTTATGTTGAATATGAATGTACAGAAATGGATTATTACTTTTTTCATTAAATACCTTTCTTTTTAAGGAAACACACACACAAAAAAGATCAGTAACACTCATCCTTGTCTTAATTACTCTCTTATTTATCACTATCACACTTAAAGGTCTAATCTATGAGCTCTGAAACATTGCTATCAATAATTCTATGTAATGAGCTCTATATTCTATACCAATGTATCTCAGACAGAATTTCTCGGTGAGCTTAATAAAATGTAGATTCTTGGGCTCCTCTCCAGAACAAATGAATAGAATTTCTGGAGGTGGAGTTCTGGAATAAAAGTTAACCTCCCAAAATAACACTTAAGTACACTTTAGTTTAGAAACAACTATTTTACATTTGGCCCTTGGAAAGAACTGGTACCCCAGAGTTTGGTGGGAATCTAACTTGGATTAATTCTTTAAGAGCCAGCTCAGGAGCTATCTTCTCCAGGAAGCTTTTTCTGAACCCCACACTGTACTCCTTCTCTAAGTCGTACAGTACTCTGTACATGCCTCTATCTCAATGCTTCTTTATGTTAGGCCAAAATCACATCATTCTGTGGCTATCTTCCTGCCTTAGAATGCAAGCCCCATGAGGCTAAAGACTTTATTTTAATCTCTGCACCTGTAGCACTTAGAACAAAACATGTCACATAGTTGGTACTTATATTCAGTGAAAGAATAAATAAATCCACACATAACGCAAGATTCACAAAAAAACTGAGAATCATGTATTAGTATGATCAATTTCTTCCATAGGAAATTTAATATTCAATTCAATATTTATTGTCTGCCTACTATGAAAAAAGGGGTACAGAGAGACAATTACAAGGTATTTACTACTACCTGGGGGGAAAGAGAGAAGTAATAAAACTAACTATAATTTGTGTCAAATCTTAATAAAGAGTATAGAAGAAACATAAATAAATTGCAATGAGAGTACAGTGGAAGATGAGAGTTTTCTTCTCCTAAGTAAGGTATGGACTAATAGACATAGGCTATGTCCTTCACAGGGTAGAAAGGGAGTCATATACAATTAAAGTAACTTGGATTCCCAAAAGTGGTCAAGGAGCAGAACAAATTGATTAATATACTTTCATAAAATAAGTATTAGCTAAACTGGAAGACAAAATTAATCTCAAAAGCCACCTACAAAGTATGAAACAAAAGTAACATTTGTATCCCAAAAAGAAAAAAAAAAAAAATCTCTGTTCCTCTTTCTTCCTTGTCTTTTCTCTTTCCCCAGCTGTTTTTTTCCCCTTTACTTTTGCTGTTCAATTAAGGTGGGTGAGATTATTAATGAAAAAAATGTCACAACTTTTTTGGCATCTAGTAAAGGGGGGATGCACCTGCAATATGCATGGTGTGGGTTTTAGAGTAATTCATGCCTGGTTCCAATTCCAGTTCTACTGCTCACTTACTGGTTGAGTTTGGGAAAGTCTTTTTAACCTCTCTACGCTGCAATCTCTTCATTAATAAGATGTTGATAATATTATAATACTTACTTCATAGTATTGCTGTGAAAATGAAACAAAATTACAAATTATTGTACTAGCTTTTAGTAAACTGTAGCTGTTAACACCATCATTATTCTATACTTTGCAGGGCAAAGGTGATATTTAAAATTAACTTAGGGGCGGTGCCTGTGGCTCAAATGAGTAGGGTGCCAGCCCCATATACCGGAGGTGATGGGTTTAAACCTAACCCCGGCCAAAAAATAAATAAATAAATAAATAAATAATAATTGACTTAGAAGATGCTTTGAAGCATGCTTAACCTTACGTTCAATATTAAGCTTGGTTGGTAATAAAGATACAATGATGGCTACCTTCAATGTGGCCACAGATGAATTGGGGACAGTGGATGGAAAAGAAATAAAAATGGAAATGTTTGAACAACCATCAGTGTGAAGTAATATAATAACTACAATAAATCAATGTGAAAAATCTCTACGAATTGTCTAGTTCGTGTAGGCATATGGCAATTTTATGCAAATCAATTTGTATCCTTCCTATTCAAATCTGGATAGGGACCTTGAAAAATATTTGTTAGTGACTGCTGTTCTTAATCCATCTAAAATTTATTCCTCCAAATAGCCTATTTTTTTGTTTACTGGAACGACCATATCATGTGATCTCCTCATGTTAACTTCGCCTTGAAGAATATCCTCAATTCCCTTACCTCTTTCCCCTACTGGTACTACCTTACTTTACAGCCATTGTTTATGCTTCTGGTTCACTTGATAAGTGAAATGAAAATGATAATAATATCAAGCAAATGATTTAACATACAGCCTGAGGTACCTACACTAGACTGGATGAAACTGCCCTGGCCCTACATTTAAGTGTGTGTATATTAATCATAATGATTTGGGTATTTTTTCATTAGTTTTTCTTTTCTTTAGTTATGGTCCAATTTATTATTTTTGTCATCAAATACAACATTATTGAAGATTCATTCAATGCTTAGTAAGACAAAATACAAATATATTTCAAACATAATGTGGCTAGTACCAAAGACACAAGATTAGAAGAAAGCTTCTGAAAGATAAGATGATATTATACTAAGCAAATTCTTTACTGACATGACATACATTTTGTTTCCTGGGCAGTAATAAGTATATCCTACAGTTCATTTGGGAGATAAATAAATTGTGTAATTCTAGACTCATGGGCTCCCATAAAAGCCAGCTGTCACATTTGGACTATCTCATTTTATTATAAAATATAGGGAATGTTAACAGTACAATATTTAGAATGTGGGTTGTCTTTCTCAAGTTTCTGAGCCAACACCTGCTGCCTACCAGTGGGCCCCTATTTGCTTTAATTACTGAGATATAAGGATTTTGCCTTTAAGCTTTCATACAAATTCAAACACACCAAGAAAACAGGAGTATTGTCTTCTTCTTGTACACTAGATTCTGCAGAGTGAAGTGGGTCTCTTGAGCCTTATTTAATCCTTTTCTAAAGTAACATAATTTGGGGGGAGTAATTAGTGTAAGCTGTGTCAATCTACAGGAAAAAAGATGTATATTTGGCTATGTGTGGAGAATGACAGCAGGTAGCACCCAAAACCAAACAGAGTATCTAATAAATACATAAAGGAGAAAAATAATGCATAAACATCAGAAATATTTCTCTATTCAGTTATCTGAAAATGCCAGGACATCTTCATCTTTACAAATAAATATAAACATAAACATATACATGTATATGCTGTATGCGTTAGGTATGTGTGTTTATACAGACAGACACACCCATAGAGATGATATCACCTTTTGAGGACTCGGCAGCTAGGGTGGAGGTAGGGTCGTTCCTGAAATTTTTAGAAACCAATTAATTTTTAGGACATGAAGGATCTACTACTTACACCAAATAAACCTGTAAGGATATATCAAATCACATGTACAATTCTGAGCATAGCCTGAAAAAAGGTAGATTTAACAAATAACAATTAGTTAGGACTTTTTCTTACTAAAGGTGAAAGCACCAAGCTGGTCTTATTAATGTATTTGATTATGCTCCGTTACAGCTACAAATAAGACTGATAACTCTTTTTATTAAGAAGATACTGGTTGTTAGCAATGTAGTCAGTGGTTTCAAAGCCAAAAAAAGATAAATCATAGTGTCAAATAACCTAAGTCCAATTTCTCAGAAAAACTACATTCTTCCTTCCAGTCTTTTTCTATACTGTTGTTGAAAACACTTAAATGAGATATTTTGCCACTTGATTCACGGTCTAACTCTATAATCTAATCATTTATTTAAAAGAAAACCTAGAACAAGCTTATTGATGTAACAATAAAAAGATGGATTTTTCCCTTTAATGCAACTCTCAACACACATCCTCAAACTTCAGTCACCCAATGTAGCATTGGTATTTTTTCTTATAATTCATGTATATGAATGCATAGAGCTGCCACCTTTTAAACTAAAAAAATATAGAAGTTCACGGTCTTTTTGGATTTCTTTTAAGGCCTCTCACTACAGCCAAGCTGAAGTAATAGATCTATGCATGGTTTTGTTATTATGGTAATAACAAATTCTAGTTTACAATAATATATAGTACTTAGTTGGGTCTAGGAACAATGATATACTGCATTTTGGTAACTGGTAAATAGTTATGTTTTATGAGAAATAAAAATATTTTTCCTATATACAAAACATACTCTATTTAATAAAGTATTATGCATAAAATTATATATTAGGTAAGAAGCAAAACTATAAAGAAAACAGCTTATAATATTCCTGATTAGAGTTCCTAAATATAAAAACAACAAATGAAAGTGCCTTGCCATTTTAAAAAATTAGTACGTTATACAACTTTTACATACTTCAGAGGAAATAAAGATCTTGTGACACTGTTCTGAGGAATCTTTACATTTATAAAAATTGAAGGCCTAATTTTGCAAATACAACTTTCAAGCTGTATGAGCAAATTTAACTTACATGAAAGGCACAAGATGACATCACGTTGAAGAACGTTATTTGTAAATTTCATAAAATCTAGTCACAAGTCACTAGAAATGTCATTAGGAATCTCAGAACTGGTTTTAACATGATGCTCTGATTCAAACTGAGCACTGGACAGTCTTTATATCACAAATATAAATTGAAGTAAGAGTGACGATTTAGAACAGTTTCTGTTTTTGAATGCTATCTGCTTTATGCAGTGTTGGTTACTAAATATTCAGAGCAGACAGTTAACATTTTCTTAAACTGGAATTGTTTTCAATTTTCAACGGCTTAATCTACTATATTCTCAGTTTGTAAAAAATGTACTCTCACATTACTGTAACTTTAAAGAGTCAATCACTGAAAGAAATTTTAAAGTAAAGTCCTGCTCTATTGGCTTCCTACATTGGAATACAAGAATACAGGAAGTGCTTTCAACAGAAAGTTACATAGTTCTACAGTACAACCTGTCTAAAAGACTTGCAAGGGACCAGTACAGTGACCAGGTCTCTTTGGATCAGGCAAGAGCAGAGGCAAATGAAGAAATGAACATTTAAAAAAATAACATATTTTTAAAATTCCTGTATGAAAATGAATACTTGTTTGCACTTAGATTTAGTACTATTGAGAACTGAGGCACAATGAAACTAAGTGCACAAAGGGAACATATTTGAAATAAAACAATTTCCAATCTGAGTGAAACTCTTAACCTCTACCTATGACTTGGAGAACTAAGATCAGGTCATTAGAGAACTACTTTTTCATATTAAAGAACATTACAAACACCAGGACTGGTCAGTCAGAATGTTTTATAAATAATATATAGGGTGATACTAAAATAGTGTTGTAATTAAACTTCAGATTCTTAAAATCACTTATAATTTTAATTTTTAATGAAATTACTGGTTTTTTTGCTAAATTAAAATTAACTTCAAATCAAAAACATGTTATTGAATCTCTGGAAGAGTGTTAGTTTAACAATGATGATGTAAGTGTCTTGGTTTCCCAAACAAGCTCTACCAGAGACACACTTTTTCTTCATTTATGTCAGCGTTAGATGTTCTTTCCACAAAATTTACAGCATTTTGGTAGAATGCTGAATATGATTCTTCAAAGAAAAGCTCTTCCATCGGTGACTAGGTAAAAACAGTAATGCTGCAATCAGAAATATGCTGCCTTGGGTCATAATTGCTCGCTTATCCTATTCATCATGACTCTAGTAAGGCATGCCATCTACATACTTGCTGTCCTTTTGACTCTTTCATTTCAGTCCAGTGATTGAGCTCTTCTTCTCCAGAGCTGTTCAAACCTAAAGAAATCCAGCCTATCATCTCTTTCCTTTTCATGCTGCGTTTGTTATACACAGACAGTATCAGTGTCACATCAGAAAGCTGAAATAGGGCCACTTGAAAAACAAAAGTTTCCTTGTATACTGGATTTGGCTGCCCTCTGCGGATGGATGTCTTGCATTTGGACATCTCTTGCCCCATGGAATTCAGTAGAGTTAACTTAACATATGTATCTAAAGAAAAAAAAACAACAGTATACCACAAATGTCATTTGAAACAAATCCAAAACAATTTTCTTACAACAAAGGCTAAGAAGATTAAGTATTTAAATGTTATAAGGATATGGTGTATACCATGCTTAAAAGAAATTCAACCAATTCCATTTTAATGTAGATGCTTATTATAATGTGACAAATACAGAGAATGCTAAGAAGGCCAAAAGAAGTATTTTAGGGGTGATAATATCTCAACCTCACTATTTCTACATAATAATTAGAATTTAAAGGTATACCTCATAATCCTTCCCCACCCATTTCCGACACCATCCTTGACCTCCCACTATCCCCTCACCCCGACCCCCGGCCCATAATCCCCATTTAGCTTCACTAAGCAGGACGTCATAGCATTAATAGACACTTAGCAAGCTCAATTAGCCACAACACTGTAAAGCATTCCACTGTGTTTTCAGAGAATAAGAATAAACAAACAAATAGAAATGAAGGCAAATGGTGAAGAGGAAAAGAGGAAGACAAGAATGCAAAGATGACATCAAAACAGCTTAGGATGAAATGTCAAAAAAATCTCTGCATGGATGTGGTTTTTAAATATATTTTAAAAACACTGAAGGGCCAAAATGAAGCCAAATGCATTACGAATTCAAAGTTTAGCAAAGTAAAACTTTCTTCTGGTTTCATGCAAGAATACATTTAATGTGCTTTGGGGTAATTAAAATACTATAGGATTGCTTTTAGGCACAATATAATATGAAGTTTTAAGTATGGTATCTTAATTATTTTCATGAATTATAAAAAAAATTGATGTGATGTTTAGTGTACAAAGTGAAACATAACAGTTCATTGACTGATTATTTGGGAGATAAATCCTCTCTTTAAAAGATTGTGTTTTCAAGTTCTTTAGACTCATGCAAATGATCTTCAGCATGTTGATCCATCATGTGTACTTCGTATCAAAATTTTAATTAAAGAAAATCACAGTATTTCTCATGAAATATCTATTTCTGTTGTATGAATCAAAGTATAAATGAATGAACAAATAAAAACTTTTATTTTAAAAAGTTTTGCTTATTTTTACAGATACTCTGAATACCATCATCCATAATCAGAGATATATTCTAAGTTAGTTTTATTTAAAGTACCACAGATAATAAATGTGCATTGTTTTGGAAACCAACATGGTGGACAGCTTCACTGCTGGCAAGTTTTAGGGTATTTTGGTTTTGCATGAAAAGACAACATCCAATTAGCCTCTACAGGAACTCACCTCGGATTATATAAACCTGTCCACCTATCAAGTGTTTTAGACAACAGAACAGTCCATCTGACAACAGGGGGTGGAAAGCAGTAAAAGAAATAATGACCAGATGTCAATCATTGGGTGAAAGAGGGTCAAAGGTTAGAATTAAAGAGGAAACAATGTTCACTGGAGTGGAAGAACACAAAACTTTAGCATTTTAATTCAGGTAGAGGGTTGAACAAAAGGGTTGTTGGGTAAATTTCAAGGAATGAGAATTTTTAAGGTTACTGTGTAATCTTAAAACAAAAATTACACTGTTTTAAAGGGGGACATCTTTCTAATGATATCCTCTTGGTCTAAAGCACATTGAACATAGAATCATGCAAATTATCAGACTATAAAAGACTGAATAAAAGTCATTAAAGGATCGTTATTATTATGCTAAATTTTATCTAAGCTGTGGTCAATATTTCAAGTACTTTTATTATTCCTAATGTAATATAAAATTAACTTATGCAAAATAAAACAACTATGAAAATTTTTGTTCTTGAATGTTATTACTGTTTCTTTGGATAAAATTGGTATCATTCAGTTTGTACCATAGTTCAAAGATTAGAACCTAGGTATATGTGAGGGACTACAATCTTATATAATATATATAGATTAGGATAAACTGATAAAACTGTTTTACCTTTTACTTTGTAGATATTGCACTTTCAAATAACATTATTTTTAATGACTTGTATTTACTTACTAGTTAACTCCAGCTAACACCATTGATCATCCTTACACTGAAGATCTAATTTTAAAAGTCAACTGCTGTAATCTATTCTTTTACCTGAAAGATCAATGCTCTGTTGTGGATGTTAATCTTTCTAACCTGTTTATTATCTGCCCCTGCTTCTGGTACCCCTTCATTTTATTTATTTATTTATTTTTATTAAATCATAGTTGTGTACATTAATGCATTTATAGGGTACAATGTGCTGGTTTTATATACAATTTGAAATACAACAAACTGGTTAACATAGCCTTCACCGCATTTTCTTAATTCTTATGTTAAGACATTTATACTCTACACTTAATAGATCTGACATGAACCCATGTGAAATGCAGTACAGGTGTGTAGCCACTCTGATAGAAACAAAGAAACACAGGTCAGAACTAACATGAAGGGGTGCGGTCATTCTTTGTTTCTATCAGAGCGGCACGGTAAGGACAGAAAGATAAATGTATCATTTCATTCTGCTTTTTAGCATCTCTAGTTAAATATTTGTTAAAAAAATTTATTAAACTATTAACTGAGGCATGAGTGGGAACTGATAGCTTAGGCCTCAATGTGACCTCAAATGATGTCTATTCATCTGGCATGGTGCTCACACTTGTGAACTGGAATGTCTTAGGGCAGGATGTGCACTCTTGTGTTTGTCACAGCCCTAACCATGCTCCCTATCTTTCATCCACAGATTTTACTCAGTTATGTTCTCAAATTGCAGGCCATTTGAGTTTGCATTCTAAGTGTGTATTAATGAAGATGATCAAGGCACACATCCAAGTCTGTTTATTCTAGTAATTGCTTCTTTCTTTCCACTGGATTTTTCCTTCTGAAATGAGAAAGTGAACAATAATTCTATCCTTCTTTTATGCACCTTTCTCTGATTTGAGTCTCACCATTACCCTATAGGACACATGACCTTAATTTTACTTAGGAAGAAATAGACTTAGGGGCGTGAGGTAATTTGTTCAAGGCTAGTGATATTAATATAATTTAAACTTTCAGACTTTTAATTCAGGATAGATACATTCTGTGATATATGTATTACTTGGGGCAAGCCAAATATATTTTTACTACTTTTTACCTTTCTGGAATGAAGAATTTTTATGCCGTTTAGAAGTAAAGTTGATTTAATTCAAGGGGGGGAATAAGATGGAAAAAGTTTCTCCTCCTTTAATAATTACTTGCTACTTGGAATAAAAGACTGCATTAAGCAAGTCTGTGAGAAATCTTTAAACAAATTTCAGTTGGCATCATTATCCAGGATTTCCTTTCAAATTTTTAGTATAGGGCATTAACAGCTCTAAGTTTAGATGTACTGTCTATAAAGAAGGTGCTACCTCCCCAGTTTACCTCTTACAGACACCAACAGTTTTAGAGTCACACTGGGTGATGCTTTGTTTGTATGCCCATAATCTACCCTCTTGTCCCTGAACTAAGACAGAGATCAGGAGAGAGAAGAGTGAGAGGCATATGGACAGGGCAGAGGTCTGCCATCTAGCTTTCCCTTTCTTGCATCCAGGGTAAACAGCAAATTCTTCCTTATTCTGTTCATCCTGGTAACAGCATTAAAGAGTAGCAGTACTAGGTTATAATTTTAAAGAAGAAAAAAATGTGAAGTAATGGTTTTTTCTTAAATTGTTAAGTGAGAGAGAAAGGAAAATATAGAAGTAAATATAATAGTTCATAGTGTTACATGCAGAGAGAAAACATTAATCTCCAGTTTACAATGTTGTACTCACTCCTCTTCATATTTGTGAATACTATTCACTTTTTTAAACCCCGTAACTTTTTCTGGCATTAAAAGATAACGGCTATGATAGGGATAATTTATTCTGCAGACACTATGAAAATTTAAAAGTTCTGTCACCTTATAATTAATATTTTGAATTTCAAATTTTTCTACTTCCCAAATGACTAGAAATAGAAAACATGAAACAGATTAGCTGATGATTATACCATTTCATTTTGATTGGTTAAGGCTAAATGATAGGATTGAAGCCCCCTAATGCTGAGAGTCCCACAAGTGCATTAAACATTAGAATTAAAAAAATTTTTTTCCACTCACTTGGTGGTCTGTTTGCTGCCAAGTTTTTGAAGTGGCTGCCTTTTATCACTTCTGCGGAGAGCCTTCCAGTTGTGGCATTGTAAAGTAGGCCAATGAGGATCTCTGGAACTGAACCGTGTTCGAGAGACTGACACGAGGATGTACTTTCACTACAGGACATTTCTGACACACTCATTTGGGATTCACAGCCCTGCAAAAAAAAGTGAGATTTTATAGTATTTTGCAAAAGAAATATATTAAGAGATATATTGTTAATGCCATGTTTATTGGAATTAAGAAGGTAAATCACAAAAAAGACAAGAGCTATAAACCAAACCACTCAAAACACCAGATAAGAATTGCTGTCTTTAGCATATTTTAGACCTTGGATCTCTTTAGTTTCCAAAAATATAGGGAGAAGTAATAGGAATTGAGAAAGTTTCATAAATCTCTCCATATTTATATAAAATTTCTTACTTAAGCTTACAGATTTTTATGAACTATTTCTTAATGTGAAAAATTGCTGTTTAAAAACTTAACCTTAAAAGACTGGCACACAGATTTAGATTCAATAATATTAAATGTCCTAACTGTGCCTGTAAAGACAAAGATTGGAAAACTCTGAATAAATAAACGAAAGTATCTACAAGTTATAAGCCAACATCTAAAACAGAGATACAGGAAAGTTGAAAAGTATAAAAAATGCTTTTAATGTGTGGCTTTATTTATTTATTTAAATTTTATGTCAAAATACTATGAAGGTACAAACATTTTGGTTACATAAACTGCTTCTGTACTGCTTGAGTCAAATTTATAAGTGTGCCCATAACCCAGAGAATATGCACTGTACTCAGCACGTGTGAATTTACCCATCCCCTCCTCCCTTCTCCCACCTGCTTCATTTCCCATGAGTGTAATTTCCATATGAGCACATAAGTGTTGATCTATTTATAAAAAATTATCATGCAATCAATAACGAAAAGAAAACTGATGTAGCTACACTAGTGTTGGCCTTAAGGCAATAACTATTATCAGAGATGAAGAAGTATTTTAAATAATGATAAAACATTCAAATTACTAAGAAGTAAAATAATTCCAAATTTGCATGCATTTAATAACATGAACTCAAAACAGAGAAAGGAAAAATTTCCACAACTAGAAAGAGAAATAGAGAAACCCCTAACCAGTAGGGATGTTAGCACACTTCTCCCAGTAACTGACCAAATGAGCAGACAAATAAATATAGTAAGGATGTAAAAGATATCACAATAAGCAAAACTGCATAATGGTCATATGTAGAACATTACACTCAATAACTACACAATATACAATTTTTTGATCAACTAAAAATCCAAACTATTCTCTAGAGGAGAATAAAATCCTGGGATATACTTAGTATATAAAAGTATATACTAAGATATACTTTTAAATAAAACATGGGTAACTAAATGATAATAAAAATAAGTGAGTGGAAAAGACAAACTTCTAGAGAGTCCACTATAAAAAAATGAAAGGCAGTAATAATTATCAAGAATGAAAAAAAAAGATATCACTACATTTTCTATAGATCATGAAAAGGTAAGAGAGTAGTATGAGCAACTTTGTTCAACATATCTCAAATTTGGAGGAAATGGACATATTCCTAGAAAATTATCCACAATCAATCACCAAATCAAAAGGTAAACAAAAGGTAATCAAAAGGGACACCAAAAAAGAAATAGACTAATCTTAATGAAGAAATTGGAATTATAATTAAAACTTCTCCAGAGTAACAGCTTCCTTGCGGCTGGGCACGGTGAGACTGGGGAGAGAGGACTTCAGGCATCTCTGGCAGGCGGGATCTACCCACGAACTTCCCCTTAGGGACACAGGGAGACAGCGTGAGGCTTCTGGACACCCTGAGGAAGGCAAAAGCAGCGGAGACTGGGCAAGTGGTTGCGTCTGTTATTTTGGTCTGATCCTGTTGGCGGCTGTGGGTGGGGCAACAGTGGGACTGCAGGCTGGAAAGGCCTTGCCTGTGAGCTGCTTGGGTTTCCTTTGGACTTGGCACTCAGTTGAACTGCCTTGGGAGAACTTGGGCAGGAGTGTGGGGGTTTTTGAGTGCTGCCTGGGCCCCAGACTGGGCCACTGAGCCAGACAGAGCTGCCAGTATTTGGTGGTGGGCTGTGTGGAGCCATTGTGGGAGAACTGCTCTGGCAAGCTCCACCCTCAGGGTCGCAGAACAGGCATCGGCTGGGAGCGAGTAATCTAGTGACTGAGCAGCTCAAAGGCGGGGACTGAGACGCCTCATAGCCTTAGCCCTCGGGGCATAGGGCGAGATTGGTTTTGGCACACGGGGTAAGTGGATAGCCACTCAAGGAGTGATCCCAGCCACAGCGCTTTCCTGGGAAAGCTTCTGCCTAGCCCAAGTTAGCAATTTAAAGTGTCTCCTAAGTAGGCTAAGG
>CAUYRH010055977.1:0-27533 GCA_963574655.1 Perodicticus potto
AGAAAAAAAAAAGGCATCTCATCTGTCTAAAGTAAATTGATTTGGAATTTTAAAAAATGTCTCCTTCTAGCCCCCATTTTTTTATTATCAGAAAAACATTATTCATAGTTACATTTCATGTAGCAATAACCTTAAATATTAATTTAAAAATGTTGACAGATGATGTTATGACCTGCATTGATATTCATCAATAACTAGGTGACATTTCGTAAAGTATCACAAATCCATGCTCTCATATATTGATAATACTATAAAATTATATTTTACTTTTCAGGCTATATTGTCACTGAAATACCATCACTTTCACAGGACTCCATGACTACCATGCAGCAAATAGAATTAATTAAAAAGTTAAATTTGAAACCTGATGTTATAATCAATATTAAGGTAAAGATATTAGTTGTTTTTCTAATATAGCATACCATTCTTCTTGATAGTAGCTAAGTTCAAGGAATGTTTTCAAAATGTAAACATTTTGGTTATGGAAATATTCAGTAACTTATACATCAATCATAAGGACTGATAGTTCTGTGCTTTTGAACTGGCACCTCCGTCCCGTAGATTATTTCCTTGCCTGTCCATTTGGTTTAATCATAGCCATCCTCTGTAAGTCAGTTCAGGGATCATCTCTTCAGAACTTTCCCTACTAACCACCCCATCCACCACCTCTCTCTCTCTTTCTCTCGCTCTCGCTTTCCCTCCCTCTCTCTCCTTCTCACTTGCTTACCACCTGCTTCCCCGAGGAGTTTAGGATGGCTCAAAATAAATCAGATGATTCTGAGCTCAGATGCTGGGACCCAGTGGGGCATCAATCAAGGTCAGCTGCAAGAGAGGTGGCCTTGCATTGCTGAGTGCGGTGTCCTCTGCAGCCCCAGTCACAGCTCACGACAAGGGATCGACCAAAATCCTGAGTGAACCTGAGGATGTCACCATGTGAACGTGTGTGCAATGGAGAAAAGATCTCTAACTGTTAACTGAAAGCAAATATAAAATCTAAGCTAGGGAAAAGACTTGACTAAATAGAAAATTTAAACCAGGTGGAAAGGGAATAGACACATATACAGGCCAGATGATCCACACGCTGACTAAATTTGGGTCCTAAATTTTGTTCTAAGTTTGATGAGGCAAAGTAAAAGAGGAAATATAACCAGGGATGGAATTCACATTGTCTGTGAAAAGATAAGCCATTCCTCAGGAAAAGCAAAACTCCCATCATAAATGAGAGAAATATCTGGGTCTTAATGCAAGAGACTGCTTAACGTAATGAATGACGTCCTTACCCCCATTCGTACTAAAAGTGCGGTAGTGAGTGTCCTCAGCAGTTTCCACAGGCTAACGAGAGTGTAGTTGGGAGCCCAGCGTGAGATATAACTCAGTGCAGCACACATTTCTCTGATGGTCTGGTCTTCTTATGTGGATACCCACCCCATCTCCATAGAGAGGGGGCATGAAAAAAATCAGAAAATTAGCAGGGGAGGTTCCAACATTCCTGCTTCCTTTGCTTTTCATGTGTATTACATGAACCGTCTGCATCAGATTCACCAAGGATGCTTGTTAAAGTGTCTAAGGACTTAGCCCAAACTAACTGAATTACCGGGGTGGCGGGGCAGAAGTCTCTTCAGCAAGGTCTTCAGATGAGGCGTACTCAGTTACACACTAATGCTTGAGAATCACCAGATTTTTTATCCTGAAATATATTCAGAGGAGGATTTGCAGCTACAGACCATACTTATCATGAATGTTAACGCACACACAGACCAGGGACTGTGCTCAGATCTGGAGGTCCACTTCTAAGTTGCAGTTTCTCTGTATGAAATTGTGATCCGAGAGCAGTCTCTGAAGCTGCTGTAGTTCTCTGACCTGCAGAATGACTTTAATGATAACTTTGGATTGTTCAGGGTTAGTTGAGAATTGAATAAAAGTCTCGTGTGAACATGTAAGAGCACTTTGAAACAAGAAAAAGTTTCAAAAGTTGGTTTTGCCTTTTTTTTTTTTTTTAACCATGTGGACTTGGTTTTCTTATTTGCCAAATGTAAAAGTTAGACTGCAGTAGATGATCTTCCAGGTCCTATCCATGATGGGCATTTTATGAACTATGTCACCCATAAAGCTGTGAGTGACAGTAAATATTCTGAATACACAATATTTTTTTCTGGAAACATATGACTATTCCTGCCATTTTCCTCCATCTTCAGCCTTTTCAAACGAATCTGATAGAACCTTCCTGTGTACCTTTGCAGTCTAAACTGATTTTCTATTCTATTTCTCTGCTCTTTCTGTTGTTCTAACCCTGTTCTATTATAATACTTTCTCACATGTGTTAATGTCAGACAAATAAAAATGTTGGTGTAGCACAGAAGTGGTGCCTTGTGCCTTTCGTGGCATGTAATAAAACCCGATGCAAAATGCCAATCGCAATATTGCATTTGCTAAGGTTTTTGATGAATTTTTTCTTCATTTATCACATAATATATATATAATGAACACACAGGGAATTAAGGCATATTCAAAACGTTGTAAGTGATTTAATAATGTTCCCTAGTGTCCTGACTTTGATTTATGTGAAAGAATTTCTGGGCAAAGACAGCACAGTAGCACGGGGCATATATATACGAAAGAGCAGTGGGACCCTGAAGTCATTGAGAGTCGTAGGAAGAGGAAGAAAGAAGCCCACAAAGAAGGAAGACTGGAGGAGGAAGGAGAGGAGGAAGAAGAGCAAGAAGAAGAAGAGGTAATATCCCCGCAGGTCATTACCATACACTAGACTTTTAAAACTTGCTACAGTCAAACTGAGTGACAGTTTGGACAATAGGAAACAGCAGAGAGTAGAGAAAATCATGTTTATTGGATCTGGAGGAAATAAGCAAAAATATGTCTTGTTTTCAAGAACTGTGAGATCATGATAATCTTGAAGTCCAGTTTGCCCTTGCTGCTGGGGTGGAGCTCCTTCTCTGTCCCACAGCTGGTCATCTTCATTTTATAGCAACCAAGATTTTGGTCACCTACTATGGGTCAAGCACTGTGCTAGAAGGTGGAATTAGAGTATGTGTTGTCTCATTTTCTGCTGCTTATAATAGAATACCTGGAATGGGAAGATATTTTTTTTTAGAGGAATTTATTTCTTACAGTTATGAAGCCTGAGAAGTCCAAGGTCAAGGGCCACATCTGATGAGAGCCTTCTTGCTAATAGGGACTCTGCAGAGTACTGAGGGCATACAGGGTGCAACGTGGTGAGGGCTGCATGTGTTCACTCAGGTCTCTCTTCCTCTTCTTATGAAGCCACCAGTTCCACCCCCATCAGAACCCATCAGTGCATTAATCTACTAACCTATTAATCTGTAACCACTAGTCCCACATGGCTATTTACATTTAAACTAATTAAAATGACATAAAGTTTAAAATTTAGTTCCTCAGTAGCACTGGCCACGTTTTGAGTGTTTGGTGGTCAAATACTGCTGTGCCCTCCTAATTTGGCAGCACAGATACAGAGCATTTCCATTACTACCAAAGAGCCTTTGGACAGGGAGGTATAGCAGGTGCCCCTCTTCAGAGCACAGCTGCCTCTCAGCTCCAGCCCAGCCAGCTGTTGCCATGTGGGAATACTGGATCATTTTTACCAGGTAGTCTGGTTTTTCTAAGAAGCCAAATATCAGAATTTAACATGTACTGGGTAATTCAACCAAAATGTTTAAAACACACTGTAGGCCAATGTTATAGGAGATGATCGACTTAAATCCACAGGCTAGATGCAGCCTCTGGGATGTGGTTTGCGTGATCTCTGCCTAGTGGCACAGGCAAGTTCACGAGTTAGACGAGGGGCAGCTCAGGTCTACAGCCAATAACCACGTGAAGGGATGTTCATCCTTACGTACACATAAATCTAAACAACGGCCCTGAATTGCTGCAATGGCTTTGCAAATGTTCTCTTGGCTTCCGTTCTCTTCAATTCTCCCCATCCCATTCCACTCTTTCCAGAAGCCAAACTCATTGTTAAAACATAGAATCCAGGAACATCTATTTGATTTTATGGAATGAAATGTTGCCTAATTCTTGGATTGCAATGTTGCCAATTGAGATCTTGAAATATATACCTGTATGTTTAAAAAAAAAACCCTCGGTGACTGTTCATTAGCTTTACATTAGGTAAAGGTACTGAAACATCCTTTCCCGGCTTACTAGGCCATGGGCCCCCAGCCTCTGGTCTCAACCCTGGCTACCCTTTCCCTGCCTGCTCACTATATTTCAGCCACATTGGCCTTCTAGCTAGTCTTCCACTGTCCTAAGCTCATTTGAACTCGAAACCTTTGCACTTGCTGCCCACAACACTCTTCTTCAAGTCTTCTTCACACAGATGCTCCTTCTCTTCGGGTGGAGAACCTGCAGCCTCAAGGCCACATGTGACCCTCCAGATCCCCAAGTGTGGCCCCTCCACTGAATCCACACTGAATTTGGATTCAGTCAAAAGGCCACACTCAAAGATCCAGAAGGCTGCATGTGAGCCATATGTGATTTTAAATTTGCTAGTAGTCATTCTTTCTAAAAGCTAAAAAAAAAGAGAGATAAAATAATTCTATAATAAATTTCATTTAAGCCAATATATCCAAAATTTTATTACAACACACAACATAAAAAAATTAAGAATAATGCATTCTGTCTTCTTATTACATTTTTTCTTTTTATGAGACATTGTCTTTCTCTATCACCCAGGCTAGCGTGCAGGAAGGCCATCCTAGTTTGCTGCAACCTCAAACTTCTGGGCTCAGGCTATCCCCCTGCTTCAGCCTCCTGTGCAACTGGGACTACAAGTGCATGCCACCATGTCCACCCAATTTTTTCTCTTTTTTGTAGAGAGAGGGTCTCACTCTTGTTCAGGCTAGACTCAAACTCTTGAGGTCAAGTGATCCTCCCCCCTTGGCCTCCCAGGCTGTGAGGATTACAGGCCTGAGCCACCACACTCAATCATACTGCATTTTTGAAAGCTGATGTCTGTTTTGCACTTCCAGCACATTCCAATTCACGCTTGCCAGATTTCAAGTGCTCAATAGATACATGTGACTAACAGCCAGCATGCTGAGCAACACGCATGAAAACCCTTGCCTTACTTTTTCTCTTTGTAGCTCTTATCACTTGCTGAAATTGCATTACTCTTTCCCTAGCTTATGATCTGTCTACCCCACCAAATGTAAAGTCTGTGCGACAAGGACTGTACCTCCAGTCCTTGATAGTACTGAGGATGAAGTGGCATAATTACTGAAAGAATCCTAGCACGCTAGCAAAGCCTTCTGCTAGAGAGCAAAGAAACGGTACCATCTTTTGGAAAAGACAGTATGTATTGAGCCACTTCAAAATGTAGAACTTCTGTTCCAACAATTCTACAATTAGGAACTATTCTAAGGGAAATGTCAGCAATACTAAAAAGATTTAGCTACAGAGCTGTTTGTTGAAACATTATTTATAATTGTGAAAAATCTGAAATAGTCTCGTTTTCCAGCTATAGAGTAATGATCAAATAATCCTATGTACAGGGAAATTAATATATCATTTGATCACTAAAATAATATTTTAAAAATATTATAAAGTGGCTTGTATGGATAATATGATTCTAGTTGTTTGCATTGATTAAAACTGGAAATAATGAATAAATATGATAATAAATACAATGTGGCAGACTTAACAAGTGTCAGGCCTTGAGCTCAGAACTTTTACCCATACTGTTCCCTCTGCCTTGAAATGTTCTTTCTCTAGAAACCTGTGTGGCTTTCTTGTTCACTTCTTTCTGGGTTCACCTCAAATGCCACTTTTTCAGAGAACCCTCCTACGACCATTTGATATAAAATAGCACCTCTTCCCATCACTCTCCATGCTCTCTACCCTGCCTTATCTTTCCTCCTGGTACTTACCACCTATTTTAGTGTATTATACATTTATTTATCTGGTTGTACATGCTCTGTCTTCCCCAAATGCAATATGAGCTCCATAAATCCAGGGTTGAAAAGTGTAAGCAGTGGTGCCCAGAGTCGAGTCTGGGAGGGAGGAAAGAAGTTTAGGTCAGGTTTTTTGAAAGGGGACAGCAATCAGAGCAGCAAAACATAGTGCCTGCTCCTGGGGGGCAGTTAGAGGCCCCTTTTATATGGGGCTGTAGGGGATGGGCCAATTCCACAGCTCCCCCAGAGGGCTCTTCCTTGGCTGAACTTCAGGGATGGGGCTAACTGGGTCCTTTGAGTCCCTTGTCTTAGGAGAAAAGGAGGAGGAGAAGAGGAAAGGGTTCACATGGGGCTGCATTAGGGCCCTAACAAGGGTGTTAGTTGGTTTTATTCACTGCTGTAGCTCAAGCTCCTGGAACAGTGCCTGACACATAGTATGTACTTGATAAATGTTTTCTGAATGAAGAATGAATGGATGAACTAAAACTCAGGCATTCAGAGAAAAGTTAATTTCTCTATTTTGATTTTAAAAATATGGTGTTCTTCTAGTACTCTTCCCTACTTATTGGTGATCAATATGGTATCTGGGTGTAAAGATGGGGGAATGTGGCTTATAAATTGAATAATCATTGACCTAAAGATGCTTAAAATGTCTTCTTTTCCATTTAGGCATTTCTTGCTGAAATGCAGATGGTGGCTGAAATTATTCACCATCTAGTTCAGAGGCCTGAGGATCATTTGGAATATGTTGAAAATCTTGTTAAACTTTATAAGGAAACAATTCTTCATTCTTTAGAAGTAAGCACAAGCTATATTGCTGAAAACAGGACAATTGATATTTGCATTTGATCCCTGGTTAAATAGCTTTTATATCTGCATCCCCATGTAATATCTGTCTAATTCTCCTCCAGAAAGCTATTGGGAAAAGAATTCCATCCTAAAGGCTGTTTCCCACAATAATATTATTTTACTCTTACAAAGCAGCTCTGTTGCTGAAAAATGACAAATGAACTGCATTTTTCAAAAGTCACTAGGAGAATTCTCTTATGGATGGGGGTTGGAAAATTCATGGTAAGGGACTGTTATGTAAAAACATTTTCAGTCCATGAGGTTTACCAAAACAAACGTTCCTTTTCTTCTGAAAGGAATTGTCAATTCAGTCAAATTGCAATCTACAGAATTGTTGTCCCCAGATTGTTTTCTGTGGTTAGCCCATTCAAAGTTGATGAAAACATAAAAGCTATTTAACAGTGATGAAACATGATGAGGCTATTATATATTACAATAGTAAAGTTTTAATTAAAATAATTAGTATTTTTTAAAGTATGATCATTGAGATTATGATTATGAAAAGCGTATTTTTTATGGTCAAAACTTCAGAGAAGACTGCCAATATACGCAACTGTGTTGGAGATTTAGTCAACAAACATTTATTGAACTTGGATACATGGCCAGACACTAGGCTAAGTGACGAAACTGAGAAGACAAATAAGAAAAAGTCCTCAAGCTGCCTCTTCCCATCTTATAGAGAAACTAAAAGAATTTGTTCCAGGCTATTTTTTAATGTTTATATTTTTAAGATAAATGAGTGGATCATTCTCATTCTCATTATCCATCCCCCCAAATGAGAACCACATTTAATTGTTTTCTTACATGTGGCTTTTATTCTTCCCCACTGCTCCTTCTGCCAGTGGGATTTGAACAAAGCTTCTTACAAGTAAATTACATGACTTTCAATAACATCCTTTATTCCTTCAATAAAGGTACCCTGAGTACGCCATAAGCAGCTGGCCCTGGGTATGAAATAAAGCAAAATTAGCATCTGATTCAGAATATAGAAAACTACATTCATGGGGTGGGGGAAAATGCAGAGGTCATTTCTTTAAGAACAGGCACGGGGTCACCTCCTTACCTTGCTGATACCCAGTGTGGAGTCAAATGCTGTGGTGTCATCATAACTCACAGCAACCTCAAACTCTTGGGTCAAGAGATCCTCTTGCCTCAGCCTTCTGAGTAGCTGGGACCATAGGCAGCTGCCTTTCCAGGATGCTTCACTGTTTTTTTCTATTTTTAGTAGAGGTAGGATCTTGCACTTGCTCAGGCTGGTCTCGAACTCCAGAGCTCAAGCAATCTACCCACCTCAGCCTCCCAGGTGTTAGGATTACAGGCGTGAACCACCACTCCTGGCCTGCTGATGAAAGTTTTGAATTGCCACAGCCTTTTGGAGAACCACCTGGCAATATCTACCTGTATTCATATGAAAGACTAGTTTGAGAAACAGGCCTGCATATCTAATATATCAGGATATACCAAAGGAAGCTTACTCAGTATTAATGAACCTTTATTGGTGTGCGTACGTCTATATTTATATCAAGGAGAAGAATGATGAGAAGAGAGACACACCAGGTTGGGGGACAGGGTAGAGGAGCGGGGAGGGGCCGTGTAATTGCTCTGATTTACTTGTCTGTGTTCCTGCACTGGCTGCAGTTAGCGCAAGTTACTCTTGTAATTATTGAAGATGCATATAATTTTTAAATCCTAAAAAAAAAAAGTGCTTGAAAACTAGCAAAATGCTGTGACATAGTTAAGTGTCGAACAATAAAGGACCATTAAGTAAATTACACTGTATCCACAATGAGCAATTTTACAAAACCATTCAAATGTGCTCACAGTGATCTTGTGACAGTAGAGGGAAGGTCAATCTGTACTTATTTGTAGCTCTGTGATTTGGTTTCTAACCATGGAAGAGTCTGATTAAAACTTAAAACACCGACTTTCTTCCTATAGATATTGATATCGTTAACATGTTTTTATTATTTTATGACATAATTTTTCTTATAGAAAATTAAGAAATTTTCTGTATGAAATTATCTTAAGGTTAAGTGAAAGAGTTATGATCTCAAACACGCCAAACAATTTTTCATGAAATAAGAAAAGGGAGGAAAGTAGTAGCAGTAGTTACTTTAGGATGGCTGGATTTGAGTTTTTTTCCCCCTCTACTTTTCTGGTTTTTAATTTTCTATAAGAAAAATTGTGTCATTAAATGATAAAAACTTGTTAACGATGTTAGTATCTATATGAAGAAAGTCAGTGATTTAAATTTTAATCAGACTCTTCTATGGTTTAAAACCAAATCACAAAGCTACAGATAAGTACAGATAAACAGGTTCCTCAAAATATTTCCTATTGGGAAAAACATTAAAGCTTCAGAATAGAGAAAAGACTGAGAGAATACAATTCATGGTGAGAAGCCTTGCTTGAGATTTTGCAAAAGATCTCTTGAGCCCTGAACAGAACATACATTATATAATAGCATGTATAAGGCAAATGGTTTAGTTTTAAAGATTTCTTTATACTATATTAAGATCCTGATCTTATGTTCAGTTTCCCTAGTGAACCCAGGTTATAAGCTTTATTTTCTACTACCTGCAGCAAGTCATGGCTGAACACGATCCCCAGTATCTCATTGAGCTGGATGGAAATAAGTCGCCAGAGGAGCTCTTCATGGTGAGTGCAATGTTCATCAGTAATACCTCATAGTATGAAACAGTAAAACGCTATTGACTGTACTTACTTTATTTTTATGTATGTATGTATGTATGTATGTATGTATTTATTTTAGACAGAGTCTCGTTATGTTGCCTTTGGTAAAGTGCCATTGTGTCATAGCTCACAGCAACCTCAAACTCTTGGGCTTAAGTGATTCTCTTGCCTCAGCCTCCCAAGTAGCTGGGACTACCAGTGCCTGCCACAATGCCCAGCTATTTTTCGGTTACAGTTGTCATTATTGTGTAGCTGGCCCAGGCTGGATTCGAACCTGCCAGCCTGGGTGTATGCAGCCCTACCTACTGAGCTACGGGTGCCGCCCACTATACCTTATTTTGATAGACAGAAAAATTGATTTATATTTTAACACCGTTTATTTTTGAAAAATGTGTTTTGACAATTAAAATGTTGATATTATGTTTATTCGTCTGTTCCTATTTAAACCAAAACTACATTTGCATTTAAACTCTCGGTTTGACAAAAGGTGACTTAAAGGAAACTGAAAGCAAATGGCAACGAGTAAGCACGTGGTACAATACTTAACATCAGTAGTCATGAGGGAAACCCATTCAAAACCATCATGAGATACCACTTCACATCCACTAGGATGGCCAAATAAAAAATTGACAATAATAAACAAAGCAGAAACAGACAATAACAAGTGTTGGTAAGGATGTGAAGAAATTTGGAACCCAAAAATATTCCACAAAAAATAATGAGATAATACAAAACCAGTAACTGTTTCCTAAACACCTAACAGGAATCTAGTATTATAAGCTCTGGGAATACAGTTGGGAAGAAAGCAGATGCATCCATGAATCCCTTTGCTCAGGTAATAGACAACATGTTGGGGAAAATAAATATTTAGAGATCAACAGTTTGTGTTATCATCAGGGAAGTACAAAGTAACATAGGTGCTTATAGCAGATGGGCAAAACCTAGTTTGGTAAGAGGATCACCTGTCTGAAATTATCTTAAAATTGAAACTTAAAGGACCAGTAAGAATTGGACCTTGAAGAGAAGTGGAGGGGAAAGAGATGGAGTAGAGCTCTGTGCTGAGGGAAGAGTTCCTGTGAGGCTCTACATAAAGGCCCTAGAGGCCAGGAGAGCAGAGTGGGTTGTAAGAACTGAGCCGAGGACTGGAATATGTGGGGGGTGGGAATGAGATAATGCCAAGACTCCAGAAATAAGCAAGAGTTGCACCAGGAAAGAAAGACCTTGTGAGCCATGTCAAAGTGTTTAGGCCTCATCACAAGGGATCAGGCAGCCAGCGAAAGGTTTTAAGCCAGAGAATGAAAATGATCCCATTTCTACTTAAGAGAGATCACCCAGAGTGCAGTGCAAAGTAAAAACAGGAGGAGAATCAAACTGGTGGTAGGAAGACTAATTCTTGCTTTTGTAGTTGATCAGGTAAGAGATGGTAGCCTAACCTAGGGTGGTGACAGTAGGAGTAGACAGAAGAGGACAAACTTGAGAGCTATGTAAAAAGTCGACATGACAGAACTCAATGAGCGAATCATGTAGAAATTAAAGGAGAGAGAAAGTCAAAGACAAGGCCCAGATTTCTGGCTCGATCTCATTAGTGGCAACATGGTAATGATGCTAGTGGCGGAGCCAAATCAGGAAGAAGCTCTTCACTTAAGATGTGCTCCTGCCAAGATCACCAGTGATCTACTCATGACCAAAGCCAGTGGTCATTTTTTAGTCTCCATCTAATTCAATCAAGAAGCAACATTTAACATTCTGATTACTTTTTCCTCCCTGCTCCCTTCTTCCCTTGGCTTCTCGAACCCCATACCACATAGGTCATGCACCTTACAGGGTCTACATCTCTGATCTCTAGTGTTGGAGGACATTAGAGCTTACTTCTGTGAACTGTTCCCTGTCTACCCTAATGACTTCAAATGCTTCTAAACACTGGCAACTCTTAAACTCATGTTACTATTCCAGATCTTTCCCTTGAATTCCACACTTGTATACTCAACTGCTGCTCAACTGCTATATATATCCAGTTAGATGGCTAATATGCATCTCGAATTAAAATATTAAATTAAAATCAAAATCCCCCAATCCCCCTGTCCCAAATACACCCCTCCACAGTTCTCCTCTTTCATTAAATGTCACATCCATCTGGCCAGCTGCCCTCCTCTTTTTGTGTCCTTACATCCATGTCTCCTCCATCACCATACCCAGCAGGCTTCTCCTTCAAAACACAGTCAGGACATTACCACTGTCTACTACCTGGAACACACTTTCCTCAAGGCGGAGGGCAGAAACTCCAAGAGACCCATTAAGGCACCAGTTGGAACTGGTTCTCTGGCACCTCACCCACACTCCGTTGGTCAGAGCAAGCGACTTGGAGAAGCTTAGCGTTAATGGGGTAGGGAGGTGTACTTTGCCCCGGGTGAACTAGGGAACTAAGGCATAGGGGGAGGGAAGGCTGACTGTGAGCCAATAACACGCCCTACCGCACACTACCACCAACTGTGGGGATGCTGTCTGTCTCACCATCTTTAGTTTCTCAGTTCCATATACTATCCTTTCTCTCTCTTGTTTAGATTCTTCCACATAGGATCTGTATTTGTTTCTAGGGTTGCCACAACAAAGTGCCACAAACTGGGTGGCTTTAAATGACAGGAATTTATTCTCCACAGTTCTGGAGGCTACAAGTCCAAAATCAAGGTGCTGGCTTGGCCATGCTCCCTTCAGAGCCGCTAGGGGAGGATCCATTCGTGCCTCTTCCAGCTTCTGGTAGCCTTAGGCATTTCTTGGCTTATGACTACATAACTTCTGCCTCCTTCTTCACGTGGCCGTCTTCCCTTTGCCAAAGAGGTCCTGTAGACCCAGATCTCTAAGAATGTCAATATTTGGGGGCCAGAGAGCAGACTTTTATGTGTTGAAATGTGTCTCTCAAAAAGATACATTGAAGCCCTGCTTGCAATACCTGTGAATGTAACCTTATTGGAAATAAGATCTTTGCAAGTGTAACCAGGTTAAGATGAAGTCATACAGCATTAGAGTGAGCCCCGATTAGGAGAAGAGACTGAGACACACAGAAAGAAGATGGCTATGTGACCTCAGAGGCAGAGATCAGAATGCTGCCTGTACAGGCCAAGAAATACCAAAGCTGTCAACAGCCACCAGAAGCCAGGAAGAGCAATCAAGGCATCTACTCAGAGTCCCAGAGGGATTGAGAGTTTAAACCATGAACCTGTCACTGACAGGATGTTTGAGATAGTCAAATGCTGATGTTTTTAAACATTTGTTTTTTAATTCAGATAGTTATAGAACGACTTAAATATCTGAACCTAAAAACAGCAGCTGTTTTAATCAAACTTCAGAGCGCAGAGGAAGAAATGAATGATGTAATGGAAACTGTAAGTTGTCTTTAATTGTTTGAATGTATGTTGTGACCTTAATTGTATACTTTTAAGTTTTAAAAAAAGTTTCAGGATACCTTTTATAAAAATGGATTTGACTTCTGGGAAGAAGCTATAATATTAGCAAAATATTCTTTTAGACACTAAACACAACACAACAGAACTTTGGAAGCAGAAAAAGAATCAGATCAGATCAATTCACCATAGGAATAATGAAAAAGAAAGAAACCCAGTTTATTTTTGTAGCACCAAAGAAAGCAATGACATGAAAGCCCTCAACTCTGTAAGCGCTCATTCATTCCTTCAATCATTCAACCAGTTTTTTTTTTTTAAATTTCAGATTGATATGGGCGTACATGTGATTAGGTTACATCGTTTGCTATTGTAAGGCTAAAGTCTGAGTTGTAGGTGTGTCCTTCACGCAGGAAGTGCGCACTATATCCCTGCAATGTACACAGGGGAGGTGATACCTGAAAATGTATTTTTACAAGATCTAGAAGGACTTCCATTTAAGTTTGAGAACCCGAATTTACCCAGTCCCTTTTCCCCCTAGCCCTGACTTGAATTTCCTTGAGTTTTTCTCTCATGTGAGCTGGCGTTAATCTGTAAGTTCCAATGTAGTACTGAATACATGTGATGTTTGTTTTTCCATTCTTGTGTTACTTCACTTAGGAGAATTGTCTCCGATTTCATCCAGGTTGTTACAAGAGAGACAAAATCTTCATCTTTCTTTATAGCTGAATAGTATTTCATGGTATACATATACCATAATTATTAATCCATTTATGTGTGGAAGGGCACGTGGATTGTTTCCAATCTTTGCAGAGGTGGATTGTGCTGCTATAAACATTCGAGTTCAAATGTCTTTTTTTCCTTTTCGGTAAATACCTAGTAGTGGTATTACATGGTCTACTTTTAGTTCTTTGGGATTCTCCACACTTCTTTCCATAGAGGCTGCTGTCCTAGTTTGCAGTCCCAGCTATAGTGCATGAATGTTCCTTTCTCTCTGCGCCCACACCAGCCTCTGTTGCTTTGGGAGCTTATGATGTGGGCCATTCTCACTGGGATTAGGTGATGTCTCAAAGTGGTTTGGGTTTGCTTTCTCTGATGATTGGGGACACTGAGCATTTTTTTCCCTGTGTTTGTCAGCCGTTAGTTTGTCCTTAGGAGAAAAGTTTCTATTTCTGGCTCTTGTCCAGTTTTTTACGGAGATGTTTGATCTTTTCTTGTTGATTTGCTAGACCTCTGTAATATGTACTGGTGCAGAAGAGAAAGAAAGGTGGGCCTGGTCAGCGCAAAGGCTAGGAAAAATAGACTGTGTGCTGAGACCCCTTCTTCCAGGTCATTATTGACAGAAAAATAAGAAGTATCCATAAAACCTGCAGGCAGTTTCCCGGCTAGAAAGTTTGTCCTTAGAAATTATTGCATACATTATCATAAGGTGGTAGCACATAGAAGTATAACCACACGTGGCTGCTCCCTTTTTTATAAAGGGGAATAATTTGTGACCATGTGCACTGGGAGCCATTATTTATATACTTTAAGCAGTATTTTTTTCCTGGCAATCCAGACCACCTCCAAAAGAATCACCTGGGAATCATACTACAAACACAAATTCTTTAGCTCCATATCCCCGACTGATTGAACTAGAATGTCTGGAGGTGATACCTGAAAATGTATTTTCACAAAATCTAGAATGACTTCCATATAAGTTTGAGAACCCCAACTTTAATGGCTGGGACACTAAAGGAGCTTAGTTGATTAAAGTCGATTAATTGACAAGTTCTTATGTGTTTGGCAGATGAATACCCTTCAGCTAAAGGCAGGTGATCTCTAGAAAAGGAATACAATGGGAATAGTTGAATCAGTGACTTCTAGTCCTTACTACAAGGCAGGGTCATCTAGGAAACTTTTAAAATAGACCAGTGCCCAGACCAGTTAAAACATAATTCCAGGATAGGGCTCTTTCTGGCATTAGGTAAAACAAAACAAAACAGGATATGACATCAAAGGCACAGACAACAAAAGAAAAAAAATAGAGAAAATGGACTTCATCAAAATTTAAGACTTTTGTGCATCAAAGGATACTATCAACAGAATGAAAAAACAACCCACACAATGGCAAAGAATATCTGCAAGTCATATCCGATAAGGGATTAATATCCAGAATATATAAAGAACAACCTTAAAACTTTACAACAGTTAAACAGCCCAGTTCAAAAATGGGCAAAAGACTTGAATAGACATTTCTCTAAAGAAAATATATAAATGGCCAACAAGTGCATGAAAAGATGCTCAGCATCTCTAGTCTTTAGGGAAATGCAGAGCAAAACTACAAAGAGATACTGCCCTTATACTCACTAGTGTGGCTAGTATTCAAAAACCTGGAAATAACAAGTGTTGATGAAGATGGGGAGAAACTGGACACCTTTTATTGCTACTAGGCATGTAAAATGATGCAGCACTGTTTAAAATAGCTTGGTGGTTCCTCAAAAAAATTAAACATAGAATTACCATATGATCTAGCAACTTCACTTCTAGGGATTTCCCCCAAAGAATTGAAAGCAAAAATTCAAACAGACACTTTTATCACCAATATTCATAGCAGTTTTGTTCACAATAGCCACAAGGTGGAAATATCCCAAAGTCTATTAATGGATAAACAAAATGTGCTATGTATATGTGTGTGTGTAAATTATGTAAAAATACATGTGCACATAATATATGATGAAATATATATATAACAGTTTATAACTATTTAAAGGCCCAGGTAAATTAACTAAGAATCTGGCACATTTTCAAAAATTTCAGTAAGAATTTTTCAGAGTCTGTGTTCTGATAGAAAATGCTCCGTCTCCCTGTGATAGAAACTGCTCAGTAAACCTTAAACAAGGTTTTCTTTAAAAAGAGAGATGGAAACTAGATTATTAAATCTAGGGCAAGTGCAAAATACTGCAATTAAGAAGCCAAAACGTGCTTTCAAAATGATTTCTTAAATACTCCAGCACTTTCAAATAAAAAAATGAAATATTCAATACTGCTAAATTTCAGCAAAACTTATGGCGGCCTTTTTACTGTACAAAGTTCTTAATAACTTGCCATCCACAGGATGAGCTGCTCCGCACTCTCGCATCTTATAAACTTATTGCGCCTAGATACAGATGGCAGAGAAGCAGATGGGGACGGATATGTCCTGTGAATTTAAAAAAAGGTAACATTTATTCAGGATCACCAGATTTTGCTGTAAGGTAAGTCAGATTTTCAGAACCTAATTTTAAAACTTGCATATGTCTTTTCAGTTGTTTATTATCATGGCATATTTTAAGTTTTCTAGGTAAAATATACTGTCTTTCATCCGAAGAAACATTAAAAACATTTTTACTGAACCCACGTCCTTACCTTCTTCCACCTATGCCAGTACCACCATGTAAAATATTCATATGTGGACCTCTCAATTCAGGGAAAACAACACTTAGCAATTTGCTCGCAGAACATTACAAAGGAAAGGTAACGTAACTGCCTATTTAATTAGCTTTCTTTTTTAAATATCTATCCTTGATTATAATTTGTAGGATTTTATTTGTACTCAGTGTTTGGCACTGTTGACTGGATAACTGGGCTGGGGGCAGGGAAGGCATCGCCTTGCCATTGATTGTCATGTCAGAAACCAGAACCCTCAGATTTAAATGTCATGTCCTCTAGACTATGCCATGCATTACCTCTCTTGGTTCCACTCATCTGTTTCCTGAGTCTGACTCCTCCTGGCTCACTCTCACCCACTTTCCCACTCACCCCTGCCCTAATTCTTGGTGATATCAGTTTCTACAAAGATGAGCCTCCCAGTGCTCTGGCCTGTCAGTTCCTTGATCTCCCAAAATCTCTCAGTGACCTTGTTCTTCACTCTCAATAAATGAAGAGGAACTATTTTTAGCTTAGGCCAGAATAATAGTAGTAAAGGTGGTAAGAAGAAGGCAGATTTGGGATATAGTAATCATTGAAGGCAGAGCCAAAGAGGAGGGATTGAGAAGGTCGGTGTGGCCAGAGTATTGCCTGTGAAAGGCTGGCACGAGATGATGGCTGAAAGACGTAGCAGGCCATGGGAAGGGGGTCGAAGTTGTGTCAAGTGTCATTTGATTCTTTTAAGCACAAGGGGTAACATTGTCCATTTGCTTTTAACTTCGTAATTCTAAATTACAACAAACATACAGAAAAGTGAAGCCCGCTGAGTTAATCATAAAATGAACTCCCTAGAACCACCACCAAGGTCAAATAGTGAATGCTGACAGCACCCCAGAAACCCTCTCTTGCTTTTCTCAATACACTTTCCCCACAAAGGTAACCACTGCCCTGAATTTTATGGTATTCACTTCCGTATTTTTCTTTTATGGTTTTGTCACGAGAGCACACATTTAAATACCATATGTTAGTTTAGTATGTTTTTTTGCACTTTATGAACTTAAATAATTTGTTCTTTGTACCTGGCTTCTTTATCTTAACACTTTGTACTATTTATCCATGTTATTGCATATAACTATAGTTTGTTCATTTTGTATTTTTAATTGTATTCTGATGATTAAATTATGTCATGATTTATTTATCCACATTTGAGAGCTAATAAGACTTGAATTGATTCCACATTGAGGTATTAGGAACATTCTTACATGTTGATGCACACATGCCCATATTTATACATTTTTGAGATATACCTAGGAAGACAATTTCTGAGACATGGTGTATGCAGATATTCAACTTGTGTAGATAATTTCAAACTGTTTTCCAAACTAATTCTACTAATTTATAAAACTATCAGCAGTGTCTGGGAGTTCTGTCATGCCATATTCCTGCCAACACTTATGATGGTGAGTCTTTCTAATGTTAGTCATTTCAGTTGGTGCATAGTAGTATCTCAGTGTGTAATTTGTTAAAAACTTGATGACTAGCAAGTTTGAATATTTTCATGTTTACTGGCCACTTTTTAAAGTGTTTGCTCAAGGGTCTTAACCATTTTTTATTATGGGCTTTCTGCATAGTATTGGTAAGTGTTCCTTATATTGTCTACATACAAGTTCTTTTTGATTATAAACATCATGAATTTTTTTAAAAAGGCTTCCCATTATCAATATCCTCTGGGAAATAATAGTGATTATTGAATCTAGAAACTAGAACATGATACTATATAAAAAGAAAAAGGAACATTTAAAAAACAAAAAGAGACTTTTGAAAGTAAAATATAATAGCATGAGTGAAAAATTCAATAGAAGGTTAAAAGATAAAAATTAAAGTCGCCTCCTATAAATTAGTACAAAATGACAAAGAAATGGAAAAAGGAATAGAAAAGAAACTATAAGTCCAGTCCAGGATATTCATCATCCTAATAGGAATTCTAGGATGAGATAGCAAAGAAGAGAGTATTACTAAAGAAATAACTGCAGATTTTTTCCCAAATTGAAGGACACGTTTCCAGATAGAAATAACCCAGAAAATGCCCAGTACAATGGATGGAAAAAGACCCACACTAAGGCCCATTGCTTTGAAATTGTAGGACAAAGGGGGCAAAAATCCAGAACCTTCTGGAAAAATAAGCCTAGAAGACTGGAGAGAAAAACTAGGTCACATGCAAATGACTGTGAATTTGAATGGCATGGAAATTCTCAACTGCAACTTTAGAAACCAGAACAATTGTTCAGGGAGTGATTTATAGCCTACAATTTTATATTCAGACAAATCAAGACAATAGAATGAGGATAAATGCAGTCACACAAAAAATTACCTCCCACATATTATTTTCCAGGAAGTTACTAGAGGATGTGTGCCATCAAAATGGGGGCTAAAACCAAGAAGGAGACATGGAATCCAGAGAAAAAGAATATCCATAATAGGGAAGAAGGAAAAGAAATCCCAAGATGGTGGGGAAGGGAAAGTCCATGGTGGTAAACCTAGAAAGCGTAGGAAACGGCCAATCCAGATTAGGGAAGAAGTCCAGAAGAAGGCTCCAGAAGATATTTCTCCAGAAAGATCACCTGATGTGTTCAAATGTATCAAGGAGAAATTTATATTTGTGATGAAGGGTTTCAGAATTCATTATCAACAGATACATAGAAAACTAAGCAGATCCACCCCCAGATTCTCCAAGAATAGAAAATGAAAATGTTCTATATAATTCAGCCATGAACAATTGTTATCTGAGCATACAACAGCATATAGAAGAAAATATTGAGGATGCATTTGCCATGTATGTGTCTATTATCTATCGCTGCGTAAAAATTACTCTAGAAACTAGCCATTTGCAACAACAATAAGCATTTATTTTCTTGCATGTTTTCCCTGGATCAGGCATTCAGGAGTGGCTTAGCTCTGTGGTTCTGTTCTAGTTTCTCTCATGAGGTTAAAGTCACAAAGTTGGCGGGGACTGCACACATCTGAAGGCGTGGCTGGGGCTGGAAGATGGCTCAGTCACCTGAGTAAGGCCTCAGTTCCCTGCCACATAGATCTCTCCCTAGGGCTACTTAGATGTCCTCATGACTTGGTAATTGGCTTCCCTCAGAGAGAGTGAACCAAGGAGAAAGGTTCCATGTTTTTCATGATATTGTCTGAAAAGTCACCCACTGTCATTTGCGCTGCATTCTGTTTAAAGTAAGTCACTAAGTTCTACCTACACTAAAGCAGAGGAGAATTAGTTTCCATCCTCTGAAGGGGAGCATATCAAAGGATTTGTGGACATGTTTTAAACCTGTCACATTATGTGTCAGATAAAAAAAAAAAAGATCCTTTTAAAATACAAGGAGACAAATCAATTCTCAGATGAAGCCCCGACAGAAAAAACATAGCAAACAGACAATTCACAAAATTATAGGCACAGGGAGTCATTAAGCATTGGGAAAAGGATATTGCTTCCCCAATAGATGCCAAAAACCCCGAAGATGTGTCATGGTGATCTCACTGTTAGGTTTATAAAATTGTTACTAATACCCACAACATCCAGTATTGAGGGTGTTTAGTAACATTCAATGGGTAACACCCAATAGAGTGGGAAAAAAGACATTCTTACAAATTGCTGGTAAGAATACAAACATTAGGCAAAGCAATTGGAAATACATATACACACCTAAAATCCATGCACATTTTTCAAAATGTCAATTCTCTTTTATGGATTTTCCTTAAAGAAGCTCAGACAAAGATATGTATATAACTATGTTCATCATGGTTTAGTTTATCATAGCAAAAATATATATGCCTAAACATGTACCATTAGTATTTTAGCTAAGTAAGTTGTAATGTTTTCACCTAACACAAGTCTATGCACCCATTAAGAAGTGATGTTGTAGATGTAGATTTAATGGCAAGGAATAAAACAAAATAAGCCTATTAAAGGAAAAGCAGAATGGAATCTAGGGATCTGGAAATATTAATCAAACTTAAAAGGCATATGTAAATATACTTCTAAAAGCCCAAAATTCAGCATTAAATCTATATATGTCTAACGATTTACATCAAGAACATATAAAGTCTTCTAACACAATTTTTAATATAGGCAAAAATTGAGCGTGCACTTTAAAAAGAGCAAGTGAATAAGCACATAAAAAGGTTCAAAATTATTAGTGATAAAGGAAATGTAAATTTAAGCTACAATGAGATACTTTTCCATATCCACTAGAACAGCTACAAATTTAAGATTCACAAAACCAATTATTGGTGAGGAGGTAGAGAAGTTGCAACATTGCAAAGTTGAATACATTGCTGATAGGGCTATGAAATAGTTCAGCTATTTTGGAAACATTTTGATGGTTTATTATAAAGACAAATATACACTTACCCTATGGCCCAGTAACTCCACTCCTAGGTATTTACCCAAGAGCAATGGAAACACATGTCCACAAAAAGACTTCTGTACAAAATGTTCATCACTGCTTCGTTTATACTTGCCAAACCTGGACACAATCCAGATGTCTATGTATAAGTGAATGGATAAAAAACTGTGGTACTCCAGAGGCTGAGGCAGTAGGATTGCTTAAACTGAGAAGTTTAAGGTTGCTGTGAGCTAGGCTGAGGCCAGGGCACTCTAGCCTGGGTATCAAAATGGGACTCTGTCTCAAAAAAATTAAAATAAAAAAGAAAGATTACACACTATGTTCCATTTATATGAAATTCTAGAAGCAGGAAAACTAAACTAGTGACAGAAAGCAGAAAATGGTTGCCAGGGGCCAAGAATGAAATCTGGGGGAGGAGATGGGATGGGAAGAAATTGACCACAAAGGAACACAAGAGAATTTTAGGGGTGATATAAAAGTTCTTTATCTTTGTTGTGGTTGTTGTTACATGTATGTTCATAAAAACTCATCATACTGTATATCTAAAACATGTGCCTTTCATTGTATGTAAGTTATTGTTTGCCAAGTTTATTTCATTTCATTTCATTTTATTATAATGAAATAGAGTCTTCACTCTGTTGCCCCAGGCTAGAGTACCGTGGCAATCACAGCTCACAGCAATCTCAAACTCTTGGGCTCAAGGGATCTGCATGCCCCAGCTTCCCGAGTAGCTGGGACTACAGGTGCCCAATATGATGCCCAGCTCATTTTTCCATTTGTGGTAGAGGGAGGGCCTCACTCTAGCTCAGGCTGGTCTCAAACTCCTAAGTTCAAGCAATCCACGGGCCTCAGCCTCTCAGAGTGCTAAGATTACATGCATGAGCCACCACACTCGGCCTACAAAGCTGATTATAAATATATCTCTGTCTATACACTTTTTAATTTCTGTTAAGCCAAAAAATATATATGCAACCTGAATATGTATTGCATGATCTATATAAAGTATTATATATCTATATTCTGTATTACATGGTGTGTATTATGTACATCTCACATAAAAAATGACTGAATTTCTATTAATGCAAGTACTCAAAAGTAAGTGAATTCTAAACAACTCCAAAATTACCTTAGGCAGTATTAATATTTTTAGAATATTAGGTAGAGATATAAATAGATATAAATAGATGAGCAGTGTATTTAATGGTTAAAAAAAACTTGTAGTTATGTTGATTTTCCCAAATATTATTTGCAGGTAGTTGACTATGCCACACAAGTTCAACCCCGTTTTGATAAAGCCCGTGAAACATTAATAAAAACTAATATAGCTCAAGCAACTGAGGCAGCTATTAAAGCTGTGAAAGAAAAGCTTCTCGCTGAACTACAAGCTAGAAAACAAGGTGAGCCATGTTCTAAAAATGTATGATTTAAGCTTAGGTAAACAAGCCAGGGTACTTGAGGGCAAGGATTTTGTTTAGTTCATGTTGGTATCCTTGGAAACTCACACATTGTAGTCTCTTAACAAATGGTTGAAAGAATAGATGGGCTTAAACCAATTCAATAAGCAGAGAAAAAAAAATAATACTAGACCTCTAAGGAAAGGAATCAGAAGGAGCTTCCAAAAATTGGGTTTTTGCGGGTTTTCTTTTTTTATTTTTTTACTTTTAGGAATCTACTTAGTAGGCAGACAAAGACGTATTTATTATATCTCTATTTACATCAGTCATCCAAATGACCAGAATCCACCTGATTCTTGTGGAGTTTGTTGTTGTTTTAGGCTTATGTGTCAGCCCTGATTGTAATTAAATCTTTCTATTTGGGAAATAATAATTTCAAATTCAAAAAATCATAGGGCAGCTCCCATATCTCAGTGGGTAGGGTGCCGCCACATACACCGAGGCTGGCGGATTTAAAATCAACAATGACAACTGCAACAAAAAAATAGCCTGGCATTGGGGCAGGCGCCTGTAGTCCCAGCTACTTGGGAGGCTGAGGCAAGAGAATCACTTAAGCCCAAGAGTTTGAGGTTGCTGTGAGCTGTGATGCCACCGCACTCTACCAAGGGTGACATAGTGAGAATATGCCTCCAAAAAAAAAAAATCATAATGCAGCAAAACTAGAAGACGCCTTGGTGATCAATTAACACAATTCCCTAATTTTACAGAAGAGGAAACTGAGGCTCAAGGAGGTTAAATGGCACCCTGATAAGCACCCAGCTGGTAGCACAGCTGGGACTTGAACCCTTGTGTCCAAAGCCCCCGTGCCTGCTTGCTCTCCTTGACCATTCTGCCTCTTCCTCCATCCCACGGTCGGTCACATTGTTTCAGAACCAACACAAAGTTGTTTTCCTGTTCTTTTTTTCTATTTTTCTCCAGGAAAATTAAGAATTCTTGTTTCATAGCTACTTTTGAATTTATTGATTGTCTATTTGGCACCCTTGTAACTAGCCATATTAGAACCTATGAAACTAGCTCAATATAAACTTCTGCCATTAATGCAATACCCTTAATGCAGCACTTCCTGTCCACCACATGGGCTCTTCATTACATTCAAGATCTGGACCCCAAGGTTGAAGATTAGCCCCAACAGTTTTAGACTAGATTTAGTCATCGCTGTTGGCAGTCCCCAAAGCTATGGTAGTGCACCGTCCCATCGCCTGATATGGCCATCAATGCCTCTATTCCAAATATCCTTTTCCTTATAACATGTTTCTCATACAAAAGTAATAATAGCTGATATTTATGGAGTATTTACTACATGCTGGAGCAATGCTAACTGCATTGCATATACTATCCTACTTAATCCACATGACGTGCCTATGAGGTAGATACTGTTATCTCCAATTCTAATGGATAAAGACTCTAAGGCTCAGAGGAGTTACATAACTGCCCATAGAGGACCACTGGCAAGTGACTGGGCTACAAATCAATGTCTGTGCTCTTTTCCTCTATGCCTCTTAAGTGAGCACAGAAAACTGTAAAAAGCAGAGGAAAGGAAAACTCACTTATACCTACTCAGAGATATCTGCTATTCAGAATCTAGTTTCTGTTCTTCATCTCTTTCTTACTATTCATATTTATAATGATTAATTATGATCCTGTGGCATATGCAAAATTACATTCACTCACTTAAAAATGATGCTTCCTTCTAATTAAGATATAATTATTATAATACATTGTGTGTTAGATACCTAAATTCATTTTTTCCCCAAATGGTGTGAACTGCTGCTACAAATAATAATTACTAAATTATTCATAATTTTACGGAAATACCATTTTATCTTAATATTAAGTTAGAGTGCGTGTGTGTGTGTGTGTGTGTGTGTGAGCAGGCATAAACTTTTTAAATTTTCTGGCTTTTTATCTGTCTCTATATTCCTGATAGTTTTTTTGTTTGTTTGTTTTTTAGACAGAGTCTCACTCTGTCACCGTGGGTAAAGTGCCCTGATGTCATCCTAGCTCACAGCAACCTCAAACTCTTGGGCTCAAGTGATGCTCTTGCCTCTGCCTCCTGAGTAGCTGGGCCTACAGGCAGGCACCACCATGCCCTGCTAGTTTTTCTTTCTTTGTAGAAATGGGATCTCATTCTTGCTCAGGCTGGTCTCAAATTCCTGAGCTCAAGTGATCCTCCTGCCTCAGCCTCCCAGAGTGCCAGGATGACAGGTGTGAGCAAACTGAGCTAGCTTTTATGATACATTTTAAATCCAGTAATATAAATCCTCCCTCAAAACATTTTGTTTTAACCTTTTTCTTATTTATTCTTTGATTTGTTCAAAAGAAAATTGGCTCTGACTGTGTACTAGGAACTATAATAGATGTTGGGATGCTTGTAGAATTTTATCAGGTTCTGCAACAAATCTCAGAGGGAGGATTGTGTTAATACAATATAAAATAATAATTTGGCCAGAATTCTCATCTTTACCATTAAATCTTCTCATGCAGGCATATGAAATCTCCATTTTTTACTCTAGTTTTTGTATCTGTCCACATTTTGCAATTTTCTTCATGTATTGTGTATATTTTTCTTATTAAGTTTATTTTCAGATGTTTTGTCATTTTGTTACTATAGAATGGGATCATTTTCTATAATGTTTTCTAAGTACTTGTTACCAGTATATGAGAAAGATGTTTGATTTGTATTATTTATTTCAAATATATTTATTTGTAACTATCCACCTTATTAAACTTTCTAGTTCTTGCAGACTTTCAGTCAATTTGTGGGTCTTCCAGAAAGCCATTATTATAATTTGAAAAAATTATAGTATCAACTCCTCTTTTTCCAATGTTTATGCTTCTTTCTTTCTTTTTTTTTTTTTTTTTTGGCTAATTATGTAGAATAGCTGTTCTGGAATGATGTTAAATAGAGGCAGTAATAGTGAGTCTCTTTAAAAGGCTTCTTGCCAATGTTTTTTCATAAGGTTATTAAGTATTTTTATCTAGAATGAATGTGGAAAATTATCAAATGTCTTTTCAGCCTCTTTCTAGCTAATCATGTTTTTAATCTTTTGACTCTTTTGTTTGCTCAATTATACTAATATATTTTCTAATATCCCAACCATTCTCATATTTCTGAAATAAATTTTTTTCTTGCTCATGATGTGTTATTCTTATAACATTTTTTTACGTTTGTTTGTTTATTTAGGCCTTTCCCCCTACATTTACAAGTGTCATTGGTTTATAGTAGGGTTTTTATGTGTGTATGTGCTATTTGTCAGATTTTGCTATCAGCGTATTTTTTTTAACACTTTACATAAATTGAGAAGCTTCCTAACTTCCCAATTTCCTATGCTTGAAACTGCAATATCTAAATAGCAAGGAAATTATCTCTTCGTACATGGAAACATTGAACTTTTGCTAGACCAAAGAACACATTATTTTCCTAATAAATCTGTTTATCTTCTTTCTCATTAGCCTTTAAAGAAGTAAAATAATTTAACACGATGCCCAAGAGATTTCAAAAACAACGAAAAGACCAGCACTGAAATTGTATGCCATCCAAATGATCATCCAGACGATCTAGAATGAAGTTATATTTGTAGTGTATTAACTTCAAAATGAAAATCAAAATTTTAAAAAGTACTCATAGACAACTTAAAAACTGAAGCTGGAGAAATATTGGCTCAGACTAATAGGATAGCTTGTTATTCAACCTGTGTAAGGCTGGACAAAATGAATGCGTTAATTAATTCAACAAATACTTGAGTACCTACTTTGTGTTAGACATGACTCTAGGCACTGGGGATACCAACGTGAACAGAACACATGAAGTCCTTGTCTATGTGGTGCTTACATTTTAATAGGGGATAGAGGGCCAAAAACAGCCAAGTGAACAGACAGAAAAACATATATAACATGGTAATGGGCAGACAGAGATGAGAGTAGGGACAGTGAAAATTGGATGAAGAGGGACATTTGACTGAGACTAGGATCAAGAAAGGAAGCTAGCTGGGTTCTTGAAGGAAGAACGGTGATCTGTAATGTTTCATACAATCTGTAGTAATTTCTTTCACTTCAAATTATGGCATTTCAAGCTTTCCACAAATTGCCTTCTTCTGCCAGAATGTGAAAATAACACTATCTTTCATGGCAAACTTAAAAGCTTTTGTGTTTTTTCTTTCTCAATCGCACTAGTTATTCTACATTTGACAATAGGGTTAACCCTTCTTAAAATTTCAAAAATTGGAATTTTTTTGCTTTTGAATTTTGCCCCAATATATTTTTAAGAAAACTTTATTTAGAGGAGAATATTGAGATTTTTTAACATAAGAATTATATAATAATACAGAAGATGACAGCTACCACGGAGCAGGTTTCCTGTGTACCAACCGTTTTTCAAGTTAAGTGTTTACTTAAGTTACACTATTTTCAAGTTAAGTTACAGTACTTCTTTAATATATATCCATTACCTCATTTAATTCTCAAAACAGTGCTTTAAGTTTAAAGATTCTGTTTTTGCACAATACAAATTGAGGCAAAGTAATCAAGAGATTTATGAAAGCCACACAGCTTTCACATCCCAGTTTGTGGTGGGGGGGGAGGGACAGGGTGTCATGGACTGACCTCACTGAAAGGTTTCTTGTACATCTCTTTATGCTGGACAACAGAATATGTGAAAACAGACCATCAATGGGTCATTCCCAGATCCTCCCCTCACTGGGATGCAACTGTTGAAGTGACAGAACTGAAACCTAAGTCTGTCTGACTTTAAAGCAGGGGCTTGTGTTTACTCTACCCACATCCGTATCCCCAACCACTGCTAATACAGCCAATTGTTACATTTCAGCTGAGCTAGATGCAAGAGAACTTCGAAGACTATATGAAAAAAAGGAGTCTGTAGTGTTACCAGAGGAAGCATATAAAAGCAGAGACACCATGCTGTTTCCAAGTGAAGGTAAAGAAATACATTGCTGATGTTATTGACCAGACCTTCCATATATGTGTGTGTGTGTAATATACTAACAAAGCATATTATTATTTCACTGCAGCATCCACTCAAGACTCCCAAAGACATATATCTCAAGCAGACAGTGCAGAAACCAAAACAAAGTCAGAAAGTACCTTCTCTGACCAAGCTGCTAAAGTTGATAAAGATGGTAAGTCCATGCTTATGTATCTTATTTTCATTCATTTCATCTTTGATCATCTTTTTTTTTAAATTTTTTATTAAATCATAACTTTGTATATTGATGCATTTATGGGGTTCAGGGTACTGCTTTGTATACCATGGGAAATGCTTACATTGAACTAAGTAACACATCCATCACAATTATATTCATTTCTTAATAGTTTTGAAATGTACCATTGCATCATGCACATTAGGTGAGGTCCCCCCAAATACCCTTTCTCCTCCCTTATCCTCCCTCCCTTCCCCTCTCTCAT
>CAUYRH010055979.1:0-26549 GCA_963574655.1 Perodicticus potto
CCAGTTCACCCAGCACCATTTGTTAAATAGAGAGTCTTTTCCCCACTGAATGTTTTTAATTGGCTTGTCAAAGATCAAGTAACGGTAAGTAGCTGGATTCATCTCTTGGTTCTCTATTCTGTTCCAAACATCTACCTCTCTTTTTGTGCCAGTATCATGCTGTTTTGATCACTATCGATTTATAGTAGAGTCTCAGGTCTGGTAGCGTGATTCCTCCTGCTTTGTTTTTATTTCTTAGTAATGTCTTGCCTATTTGAGGTTTTTTCTGATTCCGTATAAAATGAAGTATTATTTTTTTCAAGATCTTTAAAATATGATAATGGAGCTTTAATAGGAATTGCATTAAAATTATATATTGCTTTGGGCAGTATAGACATTTTAACAATATTGATTCTTCCCAGCCATGAACATGGTATGTTTTTCCATTTGTTAACATTTTCAGCTATTTCTTTTCTTAAAGTTTCATAGTTCTCTCCACATTATGCCCCTTGATTGCACTATTGTATACAACTATGATTTAATGATAAAGATAATAAAAAGAAAAATTTCCTTATCAAATTAAAATATATAAAATATGAATAATAACACAAATACTGATGAGGATATATAGCACCTTCATTGTTACTCATGATAATGTAAATTGGCACAACCCTTTTGAAAGTGCTTTTGTAAAATTTATCAACAGCCTTGGAAACATGCCTCTTTTTTGTCTTGGCAATGTTACACTGACAATTTGCTCTATGAAAATAACTTTAAATGGGCTCAGTACCTGTAGCTCAAGCGGCTAAGGTGCCAGCCATATACACCAGAGATGGCAGGTTTGAATCCAGCCCTGACCTACCAAACAACAATGACAACTACAACCAAAAAGTAGCCAGGCCTTGTGGTGGGCACCTGCAGTCCCAGCTACTTGGGAGGCTGAGGCAAGAGAATCACTTAAGCCCAGGAATTGGAGGTTGCTGTGAGCTGTGATGCCACAGCACTCTACCCAGGGTGACAGCTTGAGGCTCTGTCTCAAAAAAAAAAAAAGGAAAATAACTTTAAATGTATGAAAAGTACTATTTAAAAGTGTTTTTATAAGAGGAATTTTTTTCCTGTTATAAATGGAGATAAATGTATGACTCCTAGGGAATGGCTAACACCTCTATTTGCTATTACAATAATGTTCACAAATTATTGGAATATTAGTGGAATATCTTTCATATTATGTGAGGTGATTTTAAAAAAATACAACTTCTAATTTGACTTCTGATTCTACCAATATGGTGCATCAGACCTTCTCAATTACCTTCCCACTGAAAGCAACGAGAAATCTAAATATTTTTTCCTTTTTTTCTTTCTTATTAGTGAATTTTCAGATACCAAAACAAGTAAAAGAGACAATCATTGCTAGGTAAACCAGTATGGAGCCCATGATTTGCTCTAACAGCATTTGCTAATTCCTGCTGACTTTGAGCTTAATTTAACAGCTGTCCTGGGTCCACTAGCATGGCATACAGGAGGTTAAAGCCTAAGGTCCACCTAAGGAGGAAAATTTAATCGAGATCCCAACATCATACCTGGAAGTCCCAAGGTTTTATCTCAGTGTAAGGGTGAGAAACAGATTCAGTGTGCAGAAAGAAAAACATCAAAGTAAGGGTAAATCAATCTCCCTTGAGAATGTATAACCACAAGCCAATTTTCACACAGGCTATGGTTGGAAGTTTGGGTTTCAGGTTGGTAGAATGCCAGTCAACAACAGAAGCAAAGACTCCTCTCTCCAGAGAAACCCAAACCCAAACCAATTCTTAGCCACTTTCTATAAACAAAGCTCCACAGAATATGTGCTTATGGTAAAATATCACAACACATCATGAGGAACTGCTAACCAAAAGCAATTAACAGCAGAACTGGTCTTAGGATTGAGACATTATCTAAGAGTAAAAAAAGAATGTTGAAGATATTCCCACATATCCCCACAAAGGAGGCTTAAAAATATGAACAAAGAACCAAAAATTATAGAAATCAACAAAACAGATGTGAAAATAACCAAATTGAAATTTCCAGAAATAAAAATATAATCACTGAAATTAAAACTCCAGTGAATGGGTTAACTGATTAGACATGGCTAAGGAAAAAATTTAATGAAATGAAATACAAACCTAAATGAATTATGAAGAATGCAATACAGTGACCACAAGAAAAATTATATAAAGGAATTAAGAGACATAGAAGACAGAGTGAGAAACTCTAACATATGTCAAATAGGCATTTCAAAAGGGATAATAAAGAGAATTTGGAACAATCAATAGTTGCAGAAACAATGACCAAAAGTTGTCAGAACTGTTAAATTAATACTGATCCTCAGGTTTTGAAAGTAAAAAAAAATCCCAGGCAAGATAAATAAAAATAAATACTTGTCTAGATATACATTTTAGTGAAACTACAAAACTTCAAAGAGAGAGAAGATCTGTAAAACATCTAGATCTAGAATGTAAAGACATTTCTACAAATGCATTGCAAATAGCCTCACTGTGTGATTTTTCTACATGTAAAATTAAAAACAAGAAATGAGATCTTTAAAGAACTGAGTGAAAATAATTGTCAACCCATAATAGAATATGTGGCAAAATTATCTTTCAAGAATGAGAGGGGAAAATAACATAACCATGCTAAAAGAAAAGAACAGAATTTAACACCAATAGAATTTTATAAAAGGTAATTCTCAAAGATGAGCTTCAGAAGTAATACCAAATAAAAAGTATCCAATGTAGAAAGATATGGTGAGTAGAGCCTTCTGTAAATATGTAGGTATAGCAAAACACTTTTTGATTGTATAAATTATCTACTTTGTCAAATTAAAGAAAAACAAAAGCAAATACTGACAACAATTGCATATAACTTGAGAGAAGATTGATTAGATGTGAAGTATTCTAATGCCATTTTGTTTGGGAAGGGGTAAAAGTGTCGATTGCCCTTACAGTTTTTTTTTTTTTTTAATCAAAATATCCATGCTAACATAGCTTCGTTAATCATTCAAAGAATGAATATGAAAAATAAAACCTTCAAATTGATAGAAAGAAAACCAAAAAGAAATTTCATCACTTATGCAGAACTTAACCTAATATATTTAAGAATACACATGCATATATTGTATTTGTGTCATAAAGCTATTTTTTAAGACAAGAGAGTGTTAAATGCAAAGATCAGGACGATGGGTCTCTCTGGAAGGACTAAGTGGAATTGTGTCCACACGGAGCACAGAGATGTCTTCTAGGACCATTAGTGACCACTACAGCATCTCTCAGTCTGGATGGTGGGTACACATTCTCTGGTTTACCACTATCTTTTATAACCTTCCGAAATATCATAAATTTAATATTATGGGTATTTAATTTTTAATATAAAGAAGAAAGTACAGTTTAAAAGTTGTATAGAAAATTCTACAAGTAATATTAATACAATTATATAACAAAAAATTATATAAAAACTAAAGAAAATATGCAAAATATGCAAAATGCTTTTTAAAAAATCATGTGTGGGTTAAGGCCAAATGGGAATTTTTTTCTTGATCTACTTTTTCTATATTTTAGAAATTGTACTTATTAGGCATACACATGATTAAAAGTAAAAGTAAGATTGTTTTAGTTCACTCAATAATGATTAAAGAGTACAGTAAGATTGATGAAAAAGTAAAGATTATTTTAGTTCACTCAATAGTCATATAACATGATGTCACTAAATCTAACATTTAGGAAAAAAACATTTATTTTTTCACTGCCAAAAAAAATATTCAAAAGAATAAGAAACCTCTCTGAGTAGCAACTCTGAGCAGCTCTTGTAAGCATCAATAAGGACACTGCATACACCCTTCCCCATAGCCAAGGGTAAATAACTCTATAGTTGTTTTATGCCATGAAATGTTGCTCTTGAGAGTCCCTACTCCTTGCTCCCAGTAATCAAGCCTCTGGGTAATTCTAACAGTTCATCTATCATATCTCCTGCATCCATCCTTCTTTTTCTCAATTAATCCTACCCAGAGTTACCAGGTTGTCCCCCTTGCCTGTTTGGAATCAGGCTGTGTTCCCTCAAGAAAATCCTTTCCAACTCTGAAAATAGTTTGACTTATTCACTGATTCCAAAAGCATTCCTGGCTCCTCTCCACCCCAGGCCTACACCATTCTTATCCCACCAGCTCTTCTCTTGGGTCATTCCAGGACTGGCTCAAACTCAACCGTCTCTACAAATTCTTCTTAAATGCAACTGGTTTCTCCCTTCTTGTATTTTTCATTTATGTCCTAAATCCTTTGGTGCTTTGTATATAAAGTACTAATATTTTCTTTAACCTATTTTTTAAAGTAATTTTGTACCTAATTTCAGCTCTCAACCTCTAAGCATTCAATTCCATCCTTCTATCCACAATCCCAGCCCAGAAAACCTATAGACACCTACTTTTCATGCTTTTGAACAGTGTTCCTACACTTACCAGGAGAATTTTTGAGAGTCTGAGCTTTACTGTAATATGTAGTTCCATTCCAAGTTAGCCTTTAAGAGTCAATTGTAAACTATTTTCTCTATTACTGGGCACAGTATCAAGACAAGTATTGGAGACATAGTTTTGACTCATTTAGGGAGTGAGGACCACAGAGGAACATCCCCCAAGATAGTGCTACAGAAAGTGAATGTAGACTAAAGATTAGATTTCAGGATGGGGAGATAGTCTCTTATTCAGATTCTCACCCAAAATATGCCCATTCACTGAGCCACTTACCCCTCCTTGGCAGAAAGCAGAAAACAGTGGCTTTCCCTTTCGGAGCAAGCCCCAAGCAACTGCCCCTGTGCCCACTTGATAGCAAGAATTGGCACAGGTGCCCTTGGAAGAACAAATTTAGTGTATCTCCTTAATCTATTGTTGCCAAAGTTGTTAAGGAGAAACAAAAATACTTCCCACAAATCTCCTAATAGCTCAATTTTGAGTACAATTATAGCCAAGTAGACTGAAGCAGCACAACCATGGCTGAGTGGTACCGAGAGTCAACTCTTTCACCAGACGCTGGACTTCAGCAGCAGCCAGGTAACAAAATTCAAGGTGTCCATCATCCAGAACAGGAGAAATCAATGAATTGCTGTAAAAAAATATATATATATATTTTTAGGCAACCAGATGAAACTTATAATTCAGTGATTTCACAGAACATTTGGTGGCAGAATAAGCATTTGGGGCCAAGCCAGTGGTTCTCAAGGGTACTGCCCCTGGACTGATTTAATGCCACCTTCGTATACAGCTGCACATCAAAGGAATACATAGATTTGTAGGGAGAAGGCCGAAGTCCTCTCTTTTCCATTCATGTCGAAGAACATGTAAGAGATATTGGGGGGGGCCTTACTCCTTCCCTCCCTCCTTCCTTTGACATTCCTTTTACAATAATTAATGGCAGAAATGTGTCTGCTATTTCTGGATGACCCTGTTGCCAATTAGAAGCACCTCAGTCACCTTTTACTGTTCTGCCACCTGAGAAAGGTGGGGCTGAGAAGTCATTTGCTGTCATGCATCTGAAATAGGCAGCTGTGAGACCAGCAGCTCTCCATGGCAGCAGTGCAGTGGACAATCAGCTGTCTCTGTCTGTTAGTGATCAACTTAGCCCTCGCCTGTAGTCAAGGAGTTTTAAATCTTTAAAATTTTGATATAATACATAACCGTTTGAACTGCTATACATAGGCAAGTTGCCTTTTAAAATGAATAAAACTAGAAGGAAAATCTTTGTATAGCCTTGCTTATCTACTCAGGCCTCCTTGCAGCTCCCAAAGCTTGCCTGCCTCCTGCCTGCAAAGTACCTGAATTGAGTGCCCTCACTTCTGGCTTTGGACCGAAGTCACTGCATTGGGCATGAATTTATACTGAAGTGTGAAATCAATGAGGGCAGGAAGGCAGGACTTCACTCTGGTTAGGTATGATAACCACACTGGTGTACATTTTACCTGCCTGCTACGCCTCACCAAAGCACTGTTTATAAATTGAAGAGTGAGATTTAATAGGCAGAAAAATAAATCTGTCCTTTCTAACATCAGTCTCTAGAGATGTATGTTTTTACTAATGTGTTTAAGTTTTTCACTTCTATTGCCTCCTTTACTTAAACCATCCTATGAAATAAATATTATATCTCCTTTTTTGTAGATGGGAAAACTGAGGCAAAGCAACTTGCCCAAAGTCATACAAATAAGTTCACGATGAAGGCAGATTCAATCCTAAATGTTTTGACCCGCAAACCAGTGATTTTTGCACTAGAGTATCCTGCCTCTCCTTTATTGTACTTCGTCTGTAGGTATAGGTGCTATGTTCCAGATGACAGCTATGCCCTGACTGGCAATGTCTGGCATCTTACTGGTCTTTATGGTCACATGGCTTAGACAGTCTCATAGTTATAGAATTGCCTCCCAGGGTTATGGTTTACTGATCAGAACGGTTTGGTCTTTAACATATAATTACACAAATAAATATTTTCTGAAGTGCTTTCCCAGACTTTCCCAGAGGTTTGTATGCTGCTTTTCTGCTCATTCCCAGTCTCTGAGAACTTTTTATTATGTATTCCATCATTCTTTTCTTTCACGTCATCAAGAAATTTAGTGTCACATATAAACGTACAGATGACAGGGCATTTGCTACTACAGATAATTTATAACACTGTTATCAAATAAAAATTCCCTATTCTAGTTAATACCAGGCCTCACATTATCCATCAAAGCAGACACTTGTCTCTCCAATTTGCCTGAGACTTAAAAAGTAAATAATACCTTGGGATTTTGTGATGTAGGCTAATCTTACTGGAGTTAGATGATATCCCAAAGTAGTTTTGATTTGCATTTTCCTGATGATTAAGGATTATGAGCATTTTTTCATGTGTCTTTTCAAAGTTTTCAAAGTTTCTTTTCAAGTCCCTTGCTCACCCTGAGATGGGATCACTTGTTCTTTTCTTGCTAATACGTTTGAGTTCTCTGTGGATTCTGGTTATTAAACCTTTGTTGGAGACATAACCTACAAATATCTTCTCCCATTCTGAGGGCTGTCTGCTTGCTTTACTTACTGTGTTCTTGGCTGTGCAGAAAGAAGCTTTTTAGTTTGATCAGGTCCCAGTAGTGTATTTTTGATTCTGCTTCAATTGGGGTCCTCCTCATAAAATATTCACCCAGGCCAATTCCTTCAAGAGTTTTCCCTGCACTTTCTTCTAGTATTTTTATAGTTTCATGTCTTCCAAATGTTAATCTTTGACATTAAAAGTTATTAATGTATACTTTGGATCTTTATAGCCTGTTTTAATTTTTAACTTTAGCCTAGTTTAATTTTTAATTGCAATTACCAAGGGGAAAAATAGAATTCTGTGCATGCTAAAGTAATTTGAAGTGTGCATTATTCCTAATCATTTTACATTTTCATTGAACCTCTCATTTAGTGAAGATAAGGGGGAATTGAAGGTCTGTACTTCTAGGATTATATTTAATTTTTCTCAAAATCTGATTTTCATCAGGCTTTCATTCTGATGAATTTTGTTTTTATTGTTACCAACATGTATATTTAACAGTTTTCAAAAAAGTTACTGCTTTGCTTTGCTGGAAGATTTGTTACAATGGACACTAATATTTAGACTTTAAAAATGATAATGGGAGTTTAGATACCACAATTTTAGGAACAAATGGTAAGAGAATATAAAGAATTCTTAAACAGTTTCAGTTACCTATTAGAACCTGTATGAAGCATCTTATTCTTCGAATGTATTTCGTATATAGAAATACGTTAAATATAACTCGATGCTGAAGTTATTGGATATTGTATTTAAGTTGAATTTTTTCATAAATGGAGCTATTGTATTATAGTTTGATTTTTTTAAAATACAAATTAGGACATAGAGATTTAACATCTTAACTAAAAGATTTTTTAAATATGCATATATGCTTTTAGAAACAATCATTTGCTAAGTGTTTCATCTTACATAACTGGTATTTGAAATCAAAGAATACTTTTAAGATCTAAGAGTATTTTGTTAGCAGCTTGAGTGAATATACTGTTATTTATGTTCACATGCTTATAAATGCCACAGTTATATCACTCACATCTATAAATAATGTTTCTTTATCCAGAGATATTTTATATTGGCACTGTGAACATTTTTGTTGCATAGGAAAAGAATCAGTGGGTGGTTAAATTTCTGACCATGGCTGATTTTAGAATTTGGGGTAAGGAAAGACATATGAAAAGTCTGTATGTCTTTTTTTTTGTTTGTTTGTTTTCCCCGAGACAGAGTCTCACTGTGTAGTTCTTAGTAGAGTGCAGTGGCATCACAGCTCACAGCAACCTCAAACTTCTGGGCTCAAGTGATTCTCCTGCCTCAGCCTTCTGCATAGCTAGGACTACAGGCACCTGCCACAACGCTCGGCTGTTTTTTTGTTGAAGTTGTCATTGTTGTTTAGCTGGCCTGGGCCGGGTTCGAACCTGCCAGCCTGAGTGTATGTGGCTGGCGCCATAACCTTTGTGCTACAGGTACTGAGTCAAGTCTGTATGTCTTAATCAACCAATGTTGCTTCAATGTGTGTGTGTACTATTTTTTGAGACAGTGTCTTGCTTAGTCTCCCAAGCTAGTGCAGTAGTGTCGTCATAACTTACTGCAACCTCAGACTCCTGGGCTCAAGCAGTCTTCCTGCTTTGCTCTTCCATGTAGCTGGGACAATAGACTCATGCCACCACATCCAGCTAATTATTTTTATTTTTTTTTTAGTAGAAATGTGTTCTTGCTTTTCCTCAGGCCAGCGTTGATTTCCTGACCTCAAGGGATCCTTCTGCCTTGACTTCCCAGATTGCAGGTGTGAACCACAATGCCCAGTCAACCAAACTTACATTATTAGTATATTTTCCAAGTAGTATTTTGGTTTCAGACTTATGTTTTTGTATTGGATTGGACACTTTTAAAAGTATGAATTCTGGGAAAATTTGTTCTTCACCATTAGCCAAACCAATCTTTTGTCTTTGCACAAAGTTTCTTTCTCAGAAGAAATTTTTGTGAAAGTGTAGTCATTCAGCTGTTTTGAGTATCTGCTGTATATAGGCACTTTGCTAAGAATATAGAGAACATGTCATGGTTCTCTCCCTCTGAGAAATCAGTCATACAGGAGAACTGACAAAATGTTTAAAATAATTTAAGGTTATTTATTCTGTTATAATAGTTATGTGTAAAAATTGTCTACTCTAAATCACTCTTCCTCATCCTTATGTTACTAAAACTGCTCTTTTTAAGTTACTGCTATCCCAGGCATGGTAGCTTATGCTTGTAATCTCAGTACTTTGGGAGGCTAGATGAGGGGATCTCTTGAGACCAGCATGGGCAACATCTACAAAATTAAAAATTACAAAAATTAGATAGCCATAGCAAGATGGGACATGCCTATAGTCCTGAGCTACTCGGTAGGATTGTGTGAGCCCAGGAGTTTGAGATTACAGTCAGCTATGATCAGGCCGCTGCACTCTACAGAGCAAGAGACTCTCTTTCTAAAAAATATGAAAATGGAAACAAATTATCAGTAACCTTATTGACAAATTTTATTGCAAGGTCTCTGCTCTTTCTTTTTCTTTTTGAGACAGTCTTACTTTTGCCCTCAGTAGAGTGCTGTGGCGTCATAGCTCACAGCAACCTCAAACTCTTGGGCTCAAGCAATCCTCTTGCCTCAACCTTCTGAGTAGCAGCAACTACAAGTGCCTGCCAACGCGTGACTATTTTTAGAGACAGGGTCAGTCTGGTCTAAAACCCATGAGCTCAAGCAGTCCACCCACCTCGGCCTCCCAAAGGGCCAAGATTACAGGTGTGAGCCACCACCTGACTGTCTCTGCTATTTCATCCAACTTGTAATATTCAACAGTTCAGTGACTATTCCATCCCTGAGATGGTCTTGGTTTTTGTCCCACCTTTCTGGCTTATCTTTCTCTGCCTAACCTCTCAATGTCGAAGTGCGCCAGAGTTTTATCTGGACCCCCTCCTTTTGGGGAATCTCTCTTTAGTAATCCAATCCCATTTCAATAGGATCTATATGCTAATGATTCCTAAGTCTGTGTTTTGGTCACCAACCAACCCCAAAATGTATGGTTTCACATATTTAACTGCCTACTGGACATCTCTTCTTAACTGTATAACAGGCACCTCAAACTTACTATATTCAGAATTATTTTTGGTTCTGGCCCTCACCACCCAATCTTTTTCTCCCCCATTGCTCCCTATTTCCGTAAGAGATATCTCTAGCCATTGAATTGTTTAAGCCAAACATCTAGGAGTTACTTGCCTTTTTCTTTCACTGATGGTCCATCCATCCATCAGCAATATCCTGTCAGCTCTATCTTCAAAATGTATTCTGAATCCTTGTGATTTCTCATTGCTTCAATACTGTCTTAGTATAATACACCCGTGTTTTTTTTGTTTTTGAACTACTGCAGTATCCTCCTTACTAGTTTTCTTATTTCTATTTCTCCTTTACTTAGCAGTGAGAGCTCTTTAAAATGCTAATCAGGTCACTTGCCTTGAAAAACCCTCTAGTGGCTTCCCATCATGCCTAAAATAACATCTAAACTTCCTACATTGGCTGAATCCCACATGATAAGGCCCCTGCCTGCCTCCCTGACCTCGATTCCTGTCATTCATCCCCTTGTCTACTACTTTGCTGCATTATAGTTCACCACATCTTCTTTTTTCCTGGAAATACCAAGTTCCTTCCCATTTTAGGGCATACCACTTTGCCTGGAATGCTTTTGCCCTTTTTTTCTTAATTCAAAAAGAGGACAATGTGTCAAAGAATGTTCTGGTTACTGAGGATAAAGCAATGAAAGAAACACAGGGGGAGACTTTGAGACATTTTTATTATGCCTAGTGGGTTCCTTGAAGCTGCAACCTAAGATATCATCTTCTCTGAAAGTTCAACTTTCCCAGATGGCTTCTTCTTTTTTGATGTGTGATAATCTCTGCCTTGATAGAGTTTATCTTCTAGTTGGAGGCAGGCTCAGGGTAGGGTGGACATTACAATGAACAAGATGATTAAAGTGTATGCTAGGTGGTGGTAAGTGCTAGCATAAAATAAAACAAGTGGCAAAGTGCTGGGGTGAGGAGTGGGGTTGTAATTTTAAATAAGATGATCATGGCAGGCCACTGTGAAGGTGACATTTGAGTAATAAGAATAATCTGTTTCCAGTAGGGAAAGCAACAAATGCAAAAGCTCTTTCACTTGAGTGAAAGCATGCCTTGTGTGTTAGGAGGTCCAAGTGTGCCTAGAAGAGAAGTGAGCAAGAGAGGAAGAAGAGCAAGAGCTGAGGCCAGAATTATTAGTAGAGCCAGATCTTGCAGGGCCTTGTCAGCTAGTGGTTCTCATTGCAACCATCTGAAGAGCCAGGCTAGGTGGCTCATGCTGTAATCGTAACATTTTGGGAGGCTGAGGTAGGGTTGGAGTTGATGACCAGTCTGAGCAAGAATGAGACCTCATTCATCTCTACAAAAAAAAAAAATAGAAAATTTAGCTGGGCCTAGTGATATGTGCCTGTAGTCCAGCTACTTGGGAGGCTGAGGCAGGAGGATCGCTTGAGCCCAGGAGTTTAAGTGTGTTGAGCTATGATGACACTGCTACCCTGTGGCCCTGACAACAAAGCAAGACCCTATTTCAAACAAACAATCACCAATAGATGGGTCCCACTCCCAGGCATTGATTCACTTGATCTGTGGGTGCAGTCCCAGGGCATTGGGGTTTTGTAAACCTCAGGTGATTCTAAGATGCAGCTAAAGTTGAGAACCACTATAGGCCACAATTGGGACTTTGGCTTTAATTTTTGAGGGAGATAGGAAGTTATGGAGGGTTTTGTTATGGTAAAAACAATTTTGTGATTGACTTAAAAAATGGATTTTTATTTATTAATTACTTCAACTACAAAACTGTGTTAATGCCTTAATCTGCCTCAAATTGCTCGAAATAGATTGTGATATAACTCAGACTTTAATCTGTTTAAAAATGTACACTTTTCACAGGCAATTTGTCCAAGGATTGTCTATTTTCTCCTTTTTTAGTTGCCTTTCAGTTTTCACAGCTCATATTTACCTCATCTTTTCATCTGTTCTGCTTACCATCTTTAGCTTCCTTCTCTTTCTGTATGTAGAGGTTTACATTTCTTCTAATTCTGGACTCAGTTTAATTATTGGAACTTACAATACAGTATTGCATAAAAAGATTTTAGCTAAAATGTTTGCATTTGTCTGATTGGGGCTGTCTTAATCATGACTGACAGAGCAAAACTGAATGAAATTTATATATTTTTTCTTCTTGGAATTTAAAACTTGGTTCCTGTGTACCTTCCTGAAACTTAATACTTTTGTATCTTCCACCATTGCCTATAAGACTTCAAGTTCAGGATATAATTGGCCTTTTTGGTCTTTTCTTCTGTTTTTCACAAGGAGAGTGTTGAAAATAGATTTAAAATTCATAGGGCCTTATATCCAATAAAGTATTAGTTTGACTTGTAGAGAAAAAAGTCTGCCCTCTGCATCTTGTAATATAACTTACCTCTGATTTGTTGAGTTACATGTAAGTAACTTTCATTTTTCCCTCTATCTTTTGCTGTGTTTCAATGGATTTGCCTCCTGTTTGGACTGAATGTGTCATTACAATTCTTGGAATTCTTCATTTACTGTTCCTCTGTGGATTTGTTCTGTTGGAATCTGGAACACTGGAATGATGGAAATGTGTTCTTTACAAAGTAGCTGTGAGTATACTACATAATTTATACAAAATATTTTTTTAATCTTAATTTATTTAAGTCTAACTTACAGTTAGATGAAATCTGAGCCAAGGAAGCCTTGAATTTAATACATATTTTTGGCTGTTTCATAACAGGCTTTTAAATATTAGACTTTTAAATACTATATTCTGATTAGTCTCTTAGTTATTATGTTTATAATCAGATTTTTAATTTAATTGACTAACTTAGGGTTTTGACATTTGTCTTAAAAATTAGTTTATATGAATGAAAAAAGGGTAAAAGATTATGGATGAAATGTTTAGCTATGTGTGTGATACTAGTAAAGAGCGTAGACTACTGTTTTTGATAAATCCAAATGTGTTGAATTGATGCTTTGATCTCATGAAGTTTTTTTTTTTAAATGAGAATTTAAATGTAGCAAAAACTTTTAAGAAAACCGTGTACCTCTTAGGAATATTTTGCCATTATATTTTGATGATGAGTTAAAACTACCTCTAAAGTAAAAGTAACTAATAAGACTCTGCTCACTTATATGGTGTGACTTAGGGACAGTATTTCTCACCAATGGATAAGTTAAAAATCAGACTTAATTATACCAATTTAGAGGTAGAATTTCTGTGTTTTTTTTTTCTTTTGAGACAGAGTCTCACTATGTGGCCCTTGGTAGAGTGCATGGTGTCACAACTCACAGCAACCTGAAACTCTTGGGCTTAAGTGATTATCTTGCCTCAGCCTCCCAAGTTGCTGGGAATACAGGCGCCCCTCACAACATCCGGCTATTTTTTGGTTGCAGTTGTTATTGTTGTTTGGCAGGTTTGGGCTGGATTTGAACCCACCAGCTCCAGTGTATGAGGCCGGTGCCCTAGCCGCTGAGCTACAGGCGCCGAGCCTAGAAGTAGAATTTCTTGAATTACCCATGAAACTTTTATTTAGGACGTCAAAGAATCAAAAACCATATAGAAAATAAAATTATAATCTACTTTAAAATCTGGATAAATCTGATTTCCTTGAAGATGGAGGCAGCAAAATCATGTAAACCTTGAAGTGATATTATAACTGGACCTTGCATAACAGCTTGAGAGATATTATTTAGTGATTAACATTGATCATGCAAGTCTTTAAGTATATATGGAAAAAAATGGTTTAATTTAACATTCAGACTTCATTTCATGAATTAGAAGACGAATATCAAGAATCTTATGCCTGTGGTAATTAGTGAGAGCAAGGTGGATAATTAAAAAGGGTTCTTAATATAATTTTCAGGGGTTTTGAATTTGTTAATTGTGAAAATCCTTTGTTACTTTGTTGTTTTAGTTGGTTGGTCAGAATCTTTTTGTTACTATCCATTGAAAACTTTGCTCTGAAGCACGTTTCCTTAATTTTTATTTTATTGTCTTGGGTTTTTATAATTAACCATTATGTTTTCAGTCAACCATGCTCAATTCATTTTATCCATTTAGCAGTTAACTAATACCTTTATTGGTAATATAAAAGTAGTTTGATTTGCTGTGAATAATAGTTTGTATAATTTTAAAAATTGGTCATTGTAGGGAATTTGAAATATGTGACAGATTAGTATTGTTGACACGTGAGTAACTTGGCCTTGTTTTCTTTTCTCAGCAACAGAAGAACCTTGAAGGCTATGTGGGATTTGCCAATCTCCCAAATCAAGTATACAGAAAATCAGTGAAGAGGGGGTTTGAATTCACACTTATGGTAGTTGGTAAGATATGATTTATCATTCAGATGGAATTTTGGCCTAAGTTTTAAGCTGTTAATCAACTCTGAATAAATTCAAGAAAATAATAGCCCAAATAACTGCAGGGATCATGTATTATATTTTCTCTTATTATTTTCAAATAAATAATTTTTCAAATTTAAATTGGTGGCATAATGGGATTTATATATCTTTTTTACTCAGATTTTAAGGTAGTAACTAGGTAAAAGTTGAGTAGCAGTGGGCAGTAATGGTGTAATAGAAAAATTCTCTTCAATTGATGATGCTACAAAAGGAAATAGCATCTTGTGGTTACTTGTTACTCTAGGATAATTTTGTTCTCTGGTTCATATACTACATTGGAATATCACATGGGCATTTAACTTAATGTGGGCATTTAACTTAATGTGCTCTGAATTTTAAAAAGAAAGGTAGGGTGGAGGATCGTAATAATGCAGTTGAATACTCTTGGAATTCCATTCATTGCATGTGAGCACTGGAATGAGTTGGTATGTGACTCTTGTTTTCTGAGTGTCTCATTTGTCATTTGTGTGTTGTCCTATGAATATCATACCCTGCTGATAGTCTATTTGAAGATAGTATTAAGGATTATTTGGACTATAGGTTGATATCATCATTATATACAAAGAAACTCACTATACCTTTACTAGTTATAAGATTAGTAATCTTCAATGACAGTCTTATTCTTAAGCGAATGTACAATATTTTCACCATATAGCTAACTTTAGAACCTAAGTTGTCAGTACTGTATGATGCAACTTTATGTTTCTCTTATTTGTTTTAAGAAGGTAAAAACATAATAGTGGATTAACTATCACTGACAAAGAAAATTGAGTTGAAATTGGACTTTTTCGGTAGTATTTAATTTTTGGTAAATATATTCCATCATCTGGTTTTTTATTTTGGTGTTGAATTAGGTTAATTGAATTAGCTATGAAATATACATTCTTTCAGAGGTAGACTATTTTATATATTGACCAAAGTATTTTACTTGTTGGTTGGTTTTTAGCTATTTGGAAGTTAAATGCATTGTAGTTTACATAGTTAAAACTTGGTACAGAGTTTGCAAATTTGATACATGATAGAATTGATTCCTTTGCCTGTCTCTGGTTGAACAGAAGTATGGTATATCTAGCTTGCAAGTTGCTGCTGTGGCGCAAAGTTGGGCCTGAAAAGAAGAAAATAATGCAGAGCATGCTTTTTCTTCTCTGGGTTGGTAACATCATTATACGAAGAATCACTACATGTTTCCTTTATATACATAATGTTAGTAATCTTAAATGACAAAATGTAGACAAATATAAGGTAATTTTTTAATTTGTAAGCAAACCTAGTTCCACAATTGAAAAAATTTTTTAATATTAAAATTTTAGTTTAAAGAATAACTTCTTAAACATACGCTTAGTAGGATAATGTCTAGTGATTAAGGACAGATAGTTGATTTAAAATCTCTATGGCATTTTTCTAGACCCCCAAATCTAATAGTTATCCAATCTTGATTTTTAGAGGAAATATGCCGTCTCCAGAGGTACTGCATAGTATTAGCTTTCCTAATCAGTCTTTTTGTTAAATCACAGCTTTTGTTTTTTTCTCTTCTAGACAAAACAGTTTTTAATATCCCTTACTTCATTTTCCCACTGCACCTTAAAAACATTGTTTAATTAGCTATATTTGTATAGACTTATCGATTGCGGGTATGAAAAGTTTTCACGTGTATGCTTGTTGTACCTAACATATACAGTTACCTTTTAAGTAAGTGTTTAATACCTACTTCATAGGGTTGTTGTAGAAATTGTATGTGCATGAGTTAATATTCACAAAGTACTTAAATCATTCAAGCTGAATCTAACAACATTGTTGCAAATCATAGGAAGGTGAAACCATGGGCAGCGCCTGTGGCTCAGTGGGTAGGGTGCCGGCCCTATATACTGAGGGTGGTGGGTTCGAACCTGGCCCCAGCCAGCTAAAATAGCAATGAGAATTGCAGCAAAAAATAGCTGGTCATTGTGGTGGGGGCCTGTAGTCCCAGCTACTCAGGAGGCTGAGGCAAAAGAATCACTTAAGCCCAAGAGTTTGAGGTTGCTGTGAGCTGTGACGCCACATCACTCTCCTGAGGGTGACAAAGTGAGACTGTCTCAAAAAAAGGGGGGGGGAGAACCAACCTATTTTAATATTCTTGACTTAAAAACTGCAAATTGTTCCTTATGAGCTAAATCTTCATTTTTTGAGATCTAAATTCAGAATAATGGAATTCTTGGCTTAGGACTTGCCCTTTGATACTGAGACTCTACACCAGTGATTTTTTTAAATGAAACTCTTTCTACTTTATTGGGAAACTTTTATATAGTATCTTTGCCTCACAAGCAATATAATAGAGTATTAATTCTATTAATACTTATTTTTGACTTTTTTATATCAAAGAGGCATGCTATGTATTTCTATATTTTCTTTCTTAAAGGAGCTTATAATTTATATGACAAGATAAGCTACCCGTAAAAAGATAGTAACATTTCCAGGAAATAGATATGAGTCAGCAGCATTGTACAAAAATTCACAGCCATTGAAATTTAAGGGTGTAGAATAGCTTATCCCTAATGGGAGGTTATTCCTTATATTGAGGAGGAGGTATTAGGGTAGATTTCTGAAGAATAGAATTGGGGCAGAGATTGAAGAAGCAGTTTAGTTGGGAAAATAATAGCTAACATATAACTTTTTACATGCCAGGCAATGTTTTAAATACTTCATGGACATTAATAATAAAATTCTTACAACTACCTTATAAAGCAAGTATTGTTATACCATTTTAGAGATGAAGAAACTGAAGCATAGGAAGTTTAGGTTATTTGCCTATGGTCATGTTGCTAGCGATACTGGAACCAAACCCAGTCTGTTTCTCAGTTAGTCTGTTATGTTCTTACCCACCATGTAGAGGCTCATTTGGGGATAGTGGATATAGTGCACAGTTTAACAGAATGTATCTAATATACTTTGAACTTATATGAATTGAACTAGGTGTTCTTTTTATTCTGAAAAAAAAAATGAGAGAGTGAATGAGAATCGGAGAAATTATATAGTGCTTGTAAGATTATAAGCACCCCCCAAACCATGTTTTCCTCTAAACTCCATAGGAATCAGCAGGACTTCTATAGCCATATGTGGCATTTTCCTCCACACACCAAGCAGTAGACACTAGCAGAGTGTCCTCTAATTCAGTTCTGACCCTATCTACTTGGAGATAGTGTCAGATCCTACAGGGTGAGGGCTCTGAATCCAAAGACTCCCCTGCTACCCAACACACATACCATTTGAAAGTCCAGGCATCTGAAGCTTCTTACCCACTGGCTTCAAGTTGGGGCTCCCATGATCCTCTCCCTCATTGGGTTTAGTTAATTTGCTGGAACGGTGCACGGAACTCAGGGAAACAATGTTTCTTGGTTTATTATAAGGAATATTACAAAGGATGCAGATGAAGAGATACGTAAGATGAGGGATGGGGAAGGGGCACAGAGCTTCCACGCCCTCCCTGGACACCCCATTCTCCAGGAATATCCTTACCTTCAGCTATCTGGAATTTCCCAGAATCCAGTCCTCTTGAGTTTTTAGGGAGGCTTCATTACATAGGCATGACTGGCAGCCACGTAGAAATGTGATTGGACAAAAAACACATGGTCCAAACCCAGCAGGGCCTTTTTTTGTTTAGATTCTTTCTGGCCTCGCTGTAGCACTCCTTCCTTCAAGGGATGGGGCAGGACTCTATTTGGAATGAGGTTCTTTTGAAACACAGTCACATTAGAGGCTTGCCTTGGACAAGTGAAAGGAGGCCTGGAGAAGGTCAGAGAGAGGCAGGGAGAGAGAGAGATTCCATCTCTTGAGACCTGCTCCTGAGACCTAAAGTGCTCCAACATCCTACAAGGATTATGGGAATTATAAGTCTGGAACCATGGATGAAAACCAGCCAGTATATCAAAATACCACAGATAGTATGAGCAGTCTTATTTCTGCCATGAAATGAGTGGCTGACTATAGAGGTGTGAAGTGGGAGAGGTGAATTTGCTATTTCCCTAGTCATTTTCAGCTTCCAGATACTTTGATAGTGTGAGCATCTCACTTTGCTGAATGTTTAGTCTGGTGATGATACAGCACCTAAATTAAATGAGTGGCTTTTTAAAAGTTCTCACAGAGACAGTACTCTTTTAGTGCAGGAAGAAAACAGGTTGTTAGCTTACATGTAATTTGTGCTTTATGTGTGATTTGTGCATATAAAGGATTTTCAAGATTAATTTTCACTGCTTGTTGACTTTAGGCTCTGAACCCAAAGATATGACTTTACAATTAGAAATCAGGCTGGAAAGCACACCGTCTGGGTGAAGGGCTCAACTACAACTTGGCACACACAATGAAACCTAATCATTTGAGCCCTTACATTAATCTGAAATTAAAAAAATAATAAGGGTCTCCTGAAGTTTGGAGACTGATTATCGCCGTGATGGGGAGATTGGAATTCTTAATTTTGAATCTTTTACTTAAAAATTTAGTTTAAAACCCAATTTCAGGTGTACATATAATGAAGGTGTTTAAGTCTTTATTCAGTGAAGTTGTCTAACCTGTTCGGCTTAGAACTTGACTATCTTTAGTCTGCTCCCTTCTTAGACTTGACTGTAATAGAAAATAAAACAGTAATTGTAAGATCATGATTTTACTGGAATCTTTCAAGCAGATAGAACTCAGAAGATTATAGATTCCTTAATCTACCTGAAATATCTTTCTTTTCTTTCTTTCTTTTTTTTTTTTTTTTATGAGACAAGAGTCTCACTTTGTTGCCCTCAGTAGAGTGCTGTGGCATCACAGCTCACAGCAGTCTTCAAACTCTTGGGCTTAAGTGATTCTCTTGCTTCAGCCTCCCAAGTAGCTGAACTACAGGCACCTGCCACAACGCCCAGCTATTTTTTGGTTGCAGTTGTTTAGCTGGCCCGGGCGGGTTTGAACCCGTCACTCTTGCTCTCTTGCCTGGGCTAGGGTGCAGTAGCGTTGTCATAGATCACTGCAAACTCAAATTGCTGGCTCACACCACCATGCCTAGCTAATTTTTCTATTTTTCTGTAGAGATGAGGTCTCTCTCATATTCAAGGTGTTCTCAAATTCCTGGCTTCAAGCGATCCTCCCTCCTTGGCCTCCCGAAGTGGTAGCATTACAGGCATGAGCCAAAATGCCCCGCCAAGTATTCTTTTTTTATAGGTATCTCTAATGTTCTATGATTGCCCTTTTAAATTCAACAGTAAATTGTGATTATCTTGTGATGTCAAGTATTTTTTGATAACCTAGCTATTGGTTGACTTGTAGATTTTAATGGCTTGTATAGGTTGGAAATACCTTAATTTGCCATATTGTCAGGATAGTTAACCATTGTTAGCTTATATTAATACCATAACAACATAGTATGGTTATATCTTTGTTTGAATTTTTAATTACTTAGGGTAATAAAACTTTAGAACTTTGAATTGCTGTGTTCTTTAGGCTTATGCATTCAGTGTTTTGATAATACCAGTTGCTCTAACCATTTTAGGTTTTGTACCATTTTGCGCCTTACAGCACCTCTTTCTCTACATATTGCCAATATTGGATGTTACAGTCTTCTTCTGCTAATTTAATGCCTAAAATGTGGTATCTTATTTTCATCTTTGTTTTGTTGTTGGTTAAATTATTTTTTTCACATTTGTTTATTTTTGGTTATTATTTCTTTTATAAGTGGTTTATTCAGTTTTGTTTTTTAAAGCAGTGTATTCTTTTCTTAATGATATTTAGGTACTCAAAGGGCATTATTGTTATTGTCAGGTGTTGACATCTTTTCCCAGAATGTTTTTGTGTGTTATGTTTTGTGTTAGCTTAATTTTTGTTATCTGTTTGATCTTTTTCTCTTGATGCCCTCCTGCTTAACTCAAGGTTATTGGGGATTCCAGTATATTTACCTATGTAGATTAAGTTTAAATTTTAATTTTAAAATATTAAATCTACACAGATTATTTTGATGTAAGTTGTGAGGCAGACATCTGATGTTTATTTTTAAAAACATGATTAAATAGTCCTCTAAAAATTATTTATTATATGCTTTATTTTTAAAACCACATGCTTGGGCAGCGCCTGTGGCTTAGTGAATAGGGCACCAGCCCTCTATAATGAGGGTGACGGGTTCGAACCCAGCCCCCGCTAAACTATAACAACAACAACAACAACAAAAAATTTAAATAAAACCACATGCTTGGTTTTGTTTTCTTTTTTACCCTTTGGTTTTAGTTCAGTGATCTTGCTATATAAATATTACATTATTGCAATTATAAATTACAGTAATTGTATTGTTTATGTAGGAAAATTATTGGACTTTATGTTAATCTGGGGAAATAGGCAAAAAAGCAAGCAGATTGCAGAGTGTGCTATTTTCTAGAAAATAAACATAGTAGTGTCTATATAGAATCCGCAGGGAAGACCTACCTCTCAGAGGAGACTTTTTTTTATAATTTTTGAATTACTTGGAAATTAGGAAATGCTAAAAACTATAAAGAAACATAAAAATGACTTACCAGCAAGAGATAAGGATTAACATTTTGCTATATTTATCCTCCATATTGTATGTGGAGAGCTATGTAATATTTCTAACCATTCTGTTGCTGTCTGGTATTTTTATTTATTTATTTATTTATTCATTCATTTATTTATTTATTTTTGATACAGCCTCAAGCTGTGGCCCTGGGTAGAGCGCCATGGCGTCACAGCTCACAGCAACCTCCAACTCCTGAGCTTAAGTGATTCTCTTGCCTCAGCCTCTGAAGTAGCTGGGACTACAGGTGCCCGCCACAATGCCTGGCTATTTTTTGGTTGTAGTTGTCATTGTTGTTTGGCAGGCCTGGGCTGGATTCTAACCCGCCAGCTCTGGTGCATGTGGCTAGTACCTTAGCCTCTTGAGCTATAGGCACCAAGCCAAAACTTTACACTGTCTGGTATTTTGCCATTGCTTTATCATTTGGCATTTGAATGATTTATTGGAGCTAATAATAACACTATAGTAAAAACTGTGTAGGATGGAAAGTGTGGTCAACATTTTAACTCTAATGTTTAAAGGCTGTATAGTATTCCAATCTGTGACTGGTTGTACCGTAATTTTTGTAAGTTATTTCTCCACTGATGGACTTGAGAGTTTTTTTTATTCCAACCCTTTTTACACATAATTTGGTAATGAAGAGATTTAAACATGGAGTTTTGGTACGTGTGTGTTGGGGGACAGACATTATCCCCAATAATGTCTGTATCATTATTATGTATTTGTTTATAGTCTATGAAGTAGGATTACTATATCAAAGTGTTTGAACATTTTGTGACTCTTGCTTGACACATACTGGCAGATTATTTCTTAAGTTGGTATACATTAAGAAAAAAGGAAAATATTTATTTTTTGCCTGAATTTGAAGAGATTTATGGTATATATGAAGATGAAGCTGGTCATCCCATGGATATCTGAGGGAAAAATATAAAGGTACTTGAGGACACTGTAAGGGAATATAGAGAAAGAAAAAAATGTACAAGTAATTACACTATGAATCATAATGATTCAGTGCTATGAGAAATCTATAAAATAACTGCCTGGGAATTAGAGAAAGGAGGCTTTATAGCTAAAAAGCATGCCACTTTATTAATCATTTACTGATTCATGACAAAAATGGGACTTTTTTTTAGTAATTAGTATATTCATGTTTCACTCACTTATGTTTTAGTTTTTGTTTTTTTTTTTGAAGAGACAGGATCTCACTCTGTTGCCCACACTAGAGTGCAGTAACCCAGTTATAGCTTGTTGTAACCTTAAACTCTTGGGCTTATGTAATCCTCCCACCTTAGCCTCCAAGTAGCTGGGACTACAGGTGTATGCCACCAAGCTTGGCTAATTTTTTAAAAAAAAATTTTTGTAGGTCAGGGTCTCACTATGTTGCCCAAGCTGTTCTCAAAATCCTGGGTTCAAGCAGTCTACCCAGCTTGGCGTCCCAAAGCACAGAGCCACCATGTCCAGTCTTGTTCACTTAATTCTTATATGTGCTTGAATTTCAGTGTTTTAATCGTGGAACTATAGACTTATGACTAAGTATCTTTTGCTTTTAAAACAGGAGCAGTGGCTCGGCGCCTGTGGCTCAATGGGCTAAGGCGCCAGCCACATACACCTGAGCTGGCAGGTTTGAATCCAGCCCAGGCCCGTCAAACGACAATGATGACTGCAACCAAAAAAAAAAAAAAAAAAAAAAAGGCCGGGTGTTGTGGCGGGCGCCTGTACTTCCAGCTACTTGGGAGGCGGAGGCAAAGAGACTCGCTTGAGCCCAGGAATTGGAGGTTGCTGTGAGCTGTGATGCAACAGTACTCTATCCAGGGGGACAGCTTGAGGCTCTGTCTCAAAAAAAAAAAACCGGAGCAGTGTCTGCACATATATAAGAAGTACAATCTCTCTTTTTTTTTTTTTTTTGAGACAGAGTCTCACTTTATCACCCTTGGTAGATTGCTGTGGCATCACAGCTTACAGAACCTCAAACTCTTGGTCTTAAGCCATTCTCTTGCCTCAGCCTCCCAAGTAGCTGGGACTGCAGGCCAGAAGTATATAATCTTGATAAGTATTCTCAGTGTCACTTAGTAGGCTTTAAAAAGTCATTTAGTATGATTTTTAAAATCTATATTAGTAAGTCCTTGAGTTATAATTCTTAATCTCTTTTTGCATTTAATACAGGTTCTATCTTAATGCAATCCTTGAAAATATTATAAGGTGCTCTAATGTTGAAAAACATAATCACCCTCTAACAGACTTCTGAGAGCCCTAAGATAAAATTCATAGTACATGGGGTAAATTCAAACAAGGAGAGGTGAGAATGCTCATACTTTTCAGACATAAGAGAATTGTTTCTTCATATTTAATATACTCAAGGTTATTTAGATAGGTGGACTGAAAAGTTATGTAACATTTGTTGATTTCAGACTTTGGGAGAGAAATGAGAAGGCCACATCGTCTATCAACATTAAATTTAAAAAGAACAGGACACTGAATGGAAAGAAAGGTGCTAGTACTTTAAAGACAAGGTCATGAAAGGAGCACATATTAATAGAATTTTTTAATAGATGGAAGTAGGAATTCTCACATGGAAATTCATTTGGTATGTATTTTTCCTCTTGGCAAGGAAAACTTATCTTTACTGATGCCTAACAGGCAATTTCTAAATACTTCCTATTGTAGGGCATATTAATAGTTTTAAATATAAGATAGTAACACTACCTCTTCCTAACTAAAACTACAGACAGTCCTTCATCAAAGGTGATCAGAATTTCCCTCTTTGTGCTCTTAATCCATCTTTCTGCCTAGACCATTTGTATAGATTGAGTAGTTTTTGGAATGAATCAGGTTTACTCTCTTCCAAAGCAAGAAATTTTCTATTACATATAACATATTTTGGTACATAGGAGGTGGGTTTTGTTGGAAAGATAGTTTTATGCTATCATATTATATTCATTTTACCTTTGAACTATAACCTCAGAGTCATTTTAAAGAGCAGAAAAATATGACCTTTATCCCATGAAAGACATTTGTGGTGCCAAATTTGCCAACTTTGTTAATTTTACCCAAACTTTATTTTTGAAAAAACAGAACATTTGGCTGGGCGCAGCAGCTCATGCCTGTAATCCTAGCACTCTGGGAGATAGAAGTGGGTGGATTGCTTGAGCTTAGGAGTTTGAGACTAGCCTCAGGAAGAGCAAGACCCCGTCTCTACTAAAAATAGAAAAAACAAATTAATCAACATAACCTGGTTCAAAAAACTGAAAATAAAAAAAGAAAGAAAAAGAAATAAATAAAAAATAAGAGGGAAAAAATCAAATCTGTTAGGTCTTAATTTATGGTCTAACACAGGGTCTATCCTGGAAAATGTCCCAGGGGCACTGAGAAGAATGTTGTTGTTTGGGAGAGTGGTCTATATATGTCTGTCAGAACTAGTTGGTTTATTGTATTATTTAAGTCCTTTATTTTCCCACTTATCTATCCATTATTGAAAGTGAGATATTGAACTCTCAACAATTACAGAAAGGTATTTCTCTGTTCAGTTATATAATTTTTTGCTTCACATATTTTGATGATCTGTCATTAGGCAAATAAATGCTTATAATTAAAAAAAAACAAACAAATAAACAGAAAAACCAGCCAGGTATTGTGGTGGACATTTAAAATAATTTCTTATATTTTCTTGTGGGTCCTTTTCATCTGGTTTACTGGATAAGTGAGGTTTGGTTTTGTTTGTTTTTTAGTATAATAAAGAGAAAATTATTTAAGAGCAAAGAGAAAGCTTAGAGCACTTCCAAAGAGAGTTGAAGACATTGGATCAGACTTTTTAGCAGGAAAGGGGGGCACTGAATGGGTTTACCAACTTTCTTGAAGAGCCTTTTTTTTTTTTTTTTTTTTTTTGAGAAAGAGTTTCACTCATGCCCTGGGTACAGTGCTGTGTTCATCATAGCTCACAGCAACCTCAAACTCTTGGGCTCAAGTCATACTCCTTCCTCAGCCTCCGCAGTAGCTGGGACTACCGGTGGCCACCATGATGCCTGGCTAGGTTTTCTATTTTTAGTAGAGATGAGATCTTGCTCTTGCTCAGGCTCATCTCTAACTTCTGAGCTCAAGTGATGCCCCTTCCTTGGACTCCCAGAGTGCTAGGATTACAGACATGAGCCACCTTGCCTGGCCAGGTTTACCAACTTTATAAACTTTCTGAAATAATAATTGAGAACTTTATTTATATTCTGAGGAGAGATTACATACTTAGAGGCTCAAGGGGGTTGGTTGTTTGCTGCCTAAAATATTGAGAATTATAAGGAAAAAGTATTGTAGTAATTGGAAGTATGTGGTATTAATTTCTAGTGATTACTGAGCTAAAATGTGTTAATTTTAAAACATTTCTAAATCCAAAAGTTGCAAGTATAGTACATATTTTTTGTCTCAAATATTTGAGATGAATGCTTCTTTCTTGCCCCCTAAATAATTCAGTGTATTTTCTATCCCCAAGGATATTCTCCTATATAACCATAATATACTATTAAAATCAGAAAATAATGTATTTATGCATACACATACATTTACATCTGTATCTACCTATAATGTATTGAAAAATGTCAGTTCACACTGAAATGTCCGATTTCAGTCCATCACCACAGGTGTCATTTTAGTTTTCAACCTTTCCATATTTGTATTGTCCTTTTAATTATAAGAAACCATTATCCTGTGTGCTTATTTGATCAGTCCCCCTGTATATAACTAATCTGCTACCTCTCTCAGCCTCTTCTCTTCCCTTCTCTGATACAATGGCCCTGCTTTCTCTATGTTGTGAAATACCAGGCGAGGCCACGCTATTCTTCCCATCTAGATTCCCTCTCATCCTGTTCAGACTCAGATACCTCATACCAGACCTTTCCCCAGACCCCACTGGAAGTCTCATTCTGTAGGTTTTGATACCTTGCTCTGGAACATCATGGCTGTCTTCTAGCGTGGGCAACCTATCTTTCTCAGTCCACATAATGACTTTTGGATTGAGTTTTCAGTAAGAATGTAGAAGAGAAAGAGCTTTAATAATTTTGAAGGGTTTAAAAAGCAGTACTAGCATTATTGGATTAACTGATAAATGAATGGAAGAAATAATTGTATATTTTCTGATGCCTAAAAATGTAGAAAAGTTGGTAAAATTATAATTTTGAACTACTGTAGAAAAAAAGACTAATGGAGATAAAAGCTCTGGAAAATATTAGCTTGGAAATGAAAATTATCTGTGTATATATTCCGTTTTGCAGAATTGCCAATATTTATATTTACCTGCGTTTTGGCAAACTTTGCAGAACTTTAGGATGGCCTCCAAATGTACTAACAATTAAAAAAATAGGGTAATATTTAGAAGGAAGAAAGTTTAGATTTGGAGTCTTCTCTTCTTACTCTGATAAGTAATTGTTCATAACAAGAAATCTTAAGTTGGGAATGATAGAACACCGTAAATTCTTATAGATGGA
>CAUYRH010055980.1:0-11351 GCA_963574655.1 Perodicticus potto
GGGCGCCTGCAGTCCCAGCTACTCAGGAGGCTGAGGCAAGAGAATTGCCTAAGCCCAGGAGTTGGAGGTTGCTGTGAGCTGTGTGATGCCACGGCACTCTACTGAGGGCGATAAAGTAAGACTCTGTCTCTACAAAAAAAAATAAAAAATAAAAATAAAAATAAGCAATCCAGGGTGGCACCTGTGGCTCAGTGAGTAGGGCACTGGCCCCATGTATCAAGGGTGGCGGGTTCAAACCTGGCCCTGGCCGAACTGCAACAAAAAAATAGCCAGGCGTTGTGGCGGGCGTCTATAGTCCCAGTTACTTGAGAGGCTGAGACAAGAGAATGGCCTAAGCCCAGGAGCTGGAGGTTGCTGTGAGCTGTGAAGCCATGGCCCTCTACCAAGGGCAATAAAGTGAGACTCTGTCTCTCTAAAAAAAAAACCACTTAAAATAAGCAATTCAGACATTGTGGTTCACACCTGTAATCCTAGCACTCTGGGAGGCCAAAGTAAGTAGATTGCTTGAGCTCAGGATTTCAAGACCAGTCTAAGCAAGAGTGAGACCCATTTCTACTAAAAATACAAAAACTAGCCAGGCATCATGGCAGGTGCTTATGGTCCCAGATACTTGGGAGGCTGAGGCAGCAGGATCTCTTAAGCCCAAGAATTTGAGGTTGCTGTGAACTATGATGTCATCACACTCTACCCAGGCTGACATAGTGAGGCTTTGTCAAAAAAAAAAAAAAAAAAAAAAATGGCAGCGCCGGTGGGGAAGTGAGTAGGGAGCCAGCCCCATATACCAAGGGTGGTGGGTTCAAACCCGGCCCCGGCCAAACTGCAACAAAAATATAGCTGGGCATTGTGGCGGGTGCCTATAGTCCCAGCTACTTGGGAGGCTGAGGCAAGAGAATCGCCTGAGTCCAAGAGCTGGAGGTTGCTGTGAGCTGTAACACCATAGCATTCTACCAAGGGTGACAAAGTGAGACTGTCTCTTAAAAAAAAAGCAATCTACAAAACAAATTATAATGTATGAATGATCCTAAAAAAAAAAGAGATGCGGGTTTCTTCACATGGTTGTGGGGCCTCAGAATAGGGAGGTACCAGCATGTTGGGTGTCCTGTCAGAGGGCTGCAGGAAGCACTGGATCCAGAAGCTCCCCAGTGCCTGGGCCTGAGGTCTGAGTCATCCCCACACCAGGTGTAGAGCAGAGGAGGCTGTATTTGCCCATCTGTGGGGGTTCATGTGGACCCCCCTCTGTCCAGCGTTGTGGTGGCAGTGTCATGTAATTAGCAAGCCCAAGACCAGAGGGGAAGCCTGCAGCTAGAAATGCCATTTGCCTGACCTCTAACTTACTATGAGCTTTTATTAAGTCCCTTAAATGGTTCAGACCTCAGTTTCCCCATTTTCTTTCTTGTACCTCCCCAGGCCCTTGCTTACCATGGCCAATTTTGTTGATGGATTTCTCTGGAGGGACCAGGAAATTTCCTGTGGCACAAAGAATCAGTAAAGGTAGAACTAGAGTCCAGCCTGCCATGGACAACTGGCTCAGCGCCCTCCCAGCCCTGGAGTGGGGGGAACACTTAAGTCCAGCCCAGCCCACCCTACCCCCAGAGCTCCTTCCACATCCAGCTGGCCCCAGCTCCAAACCTTTCTTGTCAAAAATGCCTTTCTCAAAGAAGAATCGAATCTTGTCGCCACTGCTCAAGAAATAGTCTGTGTTGCCCTGTGGAAAGGGGCCAACAGATGGAATGACAAGCATCCTGGGGGCTGAGCCTGCCAAGGAGGGGAGAGTTTCTTCCCTCCCCCACAGGCCACAGAGCCCTGAGGCTTCTCAGACTTGTCCTTTGAGGCACAGTGAACCAGAACCCAATTGCCTGGAAGTACAGACCAAAGCTGCTTTTCTTGGAAACTGCTTGATATTGTGATTCAGAACACAGATGCCAGATCAAACAGGTTGGTTCCCAGATAGCCTTGAGACCCAGCTTTTACCTCTCAAAGCTTTGATTTCCTCTTTTAAAAGGGGAATAATAATAGAACTGACTTCCCTGAGTTATTGGAGGCTTCTGCCAGAAGATTCTGCCAAATCTTTTTTTTTTTTTGAGACAAGAGTCTTATTATGTCGCCCCCTCGGTAGAGTGCTGTGGCGTCACAGCTCACAGCAACCTCCAACTCTTGGGTTTAAGCGATTGTCTTGCCTCAGCCTCCCAAGTAGCTGGGACTACAGGTGCCCGCCACAACACCCAGCTGTTTTTGTTGTTGTTGTCATTGTTATTTAGCTGGCCAGGGCCGGGTTCAAACCTGCCAGCCTGGGTGCATGTGGCTGGCGCCAAACCACTTTGCTACAGGTGCCGAGCCAGAGGCCAAATCTTATAGCAGTTGAGAGCACAGATTCTGGAGCTCACATACTTGGGTTTAAATCCCAGCCATTTCCTGGCTGTGTGGCTATGACTACATTACTGAACTTCTCTGGGCTTAATTTCTTCATAAACTAGAGATGCTACTAATGGTACCTATCTCAAAGGGTGTTGTGTTACAAGTTAGTATACTCAAAACACTAAGAACTATCTTTATAATATGCTACGTACCACAAATTTGCTATTACTGTTATTATTACTATTAGTGCTACTGCTAATTATAAAACACCTAGCAAGAGCATGGCTAAATGCTCAAGGAATAAGCCATTGCTGATCTTTTTCTGTTTTCTTAATAATCATGTTTTACATTTCTTAGCATCAGTCACTTCTTGGCCTTTTGGCTAAGATGGAGTGTAAATTTCTTAGCATCATAGGCCAGGTGCAATGGCTTATGCCTGTAATCCTAGTACTCTGGGAGGCCGAGGCAGGTGGATCGCTTGAGCTCAGGAGTTCGAAACCAGCTTGAGCAAAAATGAGACCCCCCCCCATCTCTACTAAAAGTAGAAAACAAACTAGCCAGGTGTAGTGACTCAGGAGGCTGACGCAAGATTGCTTGAGCCCAGGAGTTTGAGGTTGCTGTGAGCTATGACACCACAGCACTCTAGCCAGGGTGATAGAGTGCGTGAGATTCTGTCTCAAAAAAAAAACCTCCCATTGAAATTTTAAAAAAGTCATTTTCAACATTCTTAGCAACTGCACCAGGATCAGGGTGCAGGAAACAAGTCAGGAGAGGACAGTTACTAGTAATATTAAAGAAAATGAGGCTGGCTCGGCGCCTGTGGCTCAATGGGCTAAGGCGCCAGCCACATACACCTGAGCTGGCGGGTTCGAATCCAGCCCAGACCCGCCAAACAACAATGATGGCTGCAACCAAAAAATGGCCGGGCATTGTGGCGGGCGCCTGTAGTCCCAGCTACTTGGGAGGCGGAGGCAGGAGACTCGCTTGAGCCCAGGAATTGAAGGTTGCTGTGAGCTGTGATGCCACAGCACTCTACCCAGGGCGACAGCTTGAGGCTCTGTCTCAAAAAAAAAAAAGAAAAGAAAATGAGGCTAATGTGTGTCCAAGATTTTACTTAACTGGTTAATTCATGAGGGAACCAGGAAGATGTTACAACTGGCTCAAAGAGAATCCCCAAAGTCACACGTATATAGACAATAAGGAATGAGGATATGAATTTATAAATGCATACCAAACTTCTCTATCCACAGGGCAATAATTGCATTTCCTGGGACCCAGTTCACATCCACTTTTGTGAATAAGTATCACATGCTTTATTATCGGTTTTCTATGCCTTACACAGTTGTACAGTAACTCAAAGACCACGAAGTGTGGAGGTAACCTGGAACAGGACAGAGACAGGACACCCACCATTCTTTTTCCCCCCACAATAACCATAGTGAATGTTGAAGGTTTTACTGAGTGCTAGGCCTTTATAAACTGAGACATAGGGCCGGCATGATGGCTTACACCTGTAATCTTAGCACTCTGGGAGGCTGAGGTGAGTGAATCACCTGAGCTCAGGAGTTTGGGACCAGCTTGAGCAAGAGACAGACCCTGTCTCTACTAAAAATAGAAAAAACCGGGCGGTGCCTGTGGCTCAAAGGAGTAGGGCGCTGGCCCCATATGCTGGAGTTGGTGGGTTCAAACCCAGCCCCGGCCAAAAACTCCAAAAAAAAAAAAAAAAAAAGAAAAAGAAAAAACTAGCTAGGCATTGTAGTGGGCACCTGTAGTACCAGCTACTTGGGAGGCTGAGGCAAGAGGATTGCTCAAGCCTAAGAGTTTGAGGTTGCCGTGAGCTATGATGCCGCAGCACTCTACCCAGGGCAACAGAGTGAGACTCTGTCTCAAAAAACAAATATACACACAAACGGAGACACAGACACTTTATTCTCCCATTTTTCCTATCCCACACCCACTGAACGGAGCTTGAAGGGCACAAGATTCAGCCCTCCTCAATCCTTGGAACCTTTGGGTGACCCGACTATCCTTGGAAGCAGGACCCCTCTCTGCTTTTCTCATCTGGAAAGCAGGCATGCAGCAAATGAAACCAGCTGTTTGTCAGAAACTGTCATCCTGTAACCCTTTTTCCTGCTTGAGATGCCATTCTGTGCATTCCCTGGGATGCAAGATTTCTGGTTGCTGTAATTCCCACCATTCCCACCAGATGGCAGGCGGTCCCCAGCATAAGTGTGCCTGAGCCCCTTGGGGGTCCAGCCAGGGCAACAACAGGCTCTTTTTTGCTCTCTTTTTAAGAGAAGCTACTGGAAAGGGTTAAGAGACCTGTACAGCAGATCCCCCAGTCTCAACTTACCCATCTCAAACTGTATTGAATCCTATTATGTGACCTATTAGGTCACTGGGAACAGTAACCAGAGTCCTTATTCTCACTGGGGGCTAACAGGTGCACAGGTGACCCCTCAGAAGCACCACACCCATTCCCAGTGCCTGCCACAACTACTGAAGAAGTGCAGCAGAGTGGGGAACACCATGGACTTGTTATCAAACAGATCTGGGTTCAAATTTTGACTCTATCAATTATTAACTTGTTTTCCTGTCCAATAGGACAATAAAACCTATATCATAAATAATAGTGAGGAACAAAAGGAAGATGTGCCCGACCTTGGGGTCCTTCCTTCCAGGTTGCTGCTCAGGCCTGGGACTGAGCCCTCCATCACGGACCAGAGCCCAATCCAATCTGCCCCAGGTGCCTACCTGGGCTTGAAGCTGCTCCTCTTCCTGGGTGGAAAATTCTGTGCGACAGTGAAGAGGGACATCCATCTCAGCCACTATCTTGCCAATCCTCTGCTGCATGGCCACACACTCATTCTCAGACAAGAATCCTTCCAGCACCAGGAATCCATCCTGCTGGAACTGCAAGCAGGATGCAGACTCAGGCTCCATGCTCCTTATCACCCACACTTGACCCCCTCACCCAAACCCTAACAGTGTGAAGGAGAGACCAAGTGTCTTGTTTTTTGTTGTTGTTTGTTTGTTTATTTTATAGAGACAGAGTCTCACTTTATCGCCCTCGGTAGAGTGCTGTGGCATCACAGCTCATAGCAACCTCCAACTCCTGGGCTTAGGCTTGCCTCAGCCTCCCGAGTAGCTGAGACTATGGGCACCCGCCACAACGCCCGGCTATTTTTCTGTTTTGCAGTTCGGCCAAGGCCGGGTTTGAACCCACCACCTTCGGTATATGGGGCCGGCGCCCTACTCGATGAGCCACAGGCGCCGCCCCCAAGTGTCTTGTTGGATGCTCTGTCCCCCACCCTGGGCATGGTGTCTGGCACCCATGGGTAGCAATCCATATTGGCTGCTTGGGTGAAGGAAGGAGTAGGGGTGCTGTCCTCACCCTTTCCCTCCAGCGGGCTCAGGTCACAGGAAATATGACCTCATTCATCTATCCAACTAATATTTACCGAGCATCTATTATGAGGGGGACATGGTTCTAGGAGCTGGAGGGATGGCTCAGACCAAGCCAGCCATGGCACAGGTGGTCCTGCAGCTCATAATCTAGCAAAGGAGACCAGCATTACACTAATCATCACAGGAGTAAAGGTACCAACACCAACTGCGAGAGTGCAGGGTGGGAGGGGGACTAACGATGCTGGAGGCAGAGCGGCCAATGCAAACCAGATGGGAAGGAAAGGAAGTGAGGTGACATTTAAAGAGCAGACGACCATCAGGATAAGGGAAGAGCATTCCAGACACAGGGAACAAGATATCTGAAGCCCTAGAACTTGGGAGGAACATGAGGAATTAGGAACGGATGGAGCACAGGGCGAGGGGAGGGTAGAAGAGGCAGGAGGTGTGGGGCTGGGCCAAGTGGGGAGCGGGGCTTTACCCTAAGTGCAGAGGGGTGGGTCACAGCAAGTGGCTTATTCTGATTTGCCTCTAGTCCTCTTGTTCTGAGCCTCCTGAGAGAGATAAGAATGAATGGCTTCATGTTGGCTTGCAGAACATTATGAAGTGTTAGCTCTAGCAGGGACATTGGAAGCCATGTCATGCTTCTACCCATGCACCCTCTAGTTTCCAATTCCTGACACTGCTTCCTACAGTGGGATCTGGCTTCCACACACCAAATATTGAAACATTCATGACCTGTCTCTGAGCAGTTGTGCATGTTAGAAATGTAATCCTGGGCAGCGTCCGTGGCTCAGTGAGTAGGGCGCTGGCCCCATATACCAAGGGTGGTGAGTTCGAACCTGGCCACCATCAAACTAAAACAAAAAAATAGCCCGGTGTTGTGGCAGGTGCCTGTAGTACCGGCTACTCAGGAGGCTGAGGCAAGAAAATCGCCTAAGCCCAAGAGCTGGAGGTTGCTATGAGCTGTGACACCACGGCACTCTACCGAGGGTGACAAAGTGAGACTCTGTCTCTAAAGCAAACAAACAAATAAAAAGAAATGTAATTCTAGGGGGCGGTGTCTGTGGCTCAATGGAGTAGAGCGCCGGCCCCATATGCTGAGGTGGCGGGTTCAAACCCAGCCCCGGCCAAAAACTGCAAAAAAAAAAAAAGAAAAAAAGAAATGTAATCCTATTGGTATGAAGGTAAAAATTGCTTCCTTGAAAACAAACAAACAAAAAGAAGTGTAATCCTGTTGGTATCAAGGTAAAAATTGCTCCCTTGATCCAGTAAACACAGTGCCTGGAATTCATCTCTCCTAAGATTAGGAAATAGGAGATACCGCTCATTTGCTTGGGCCACACACGGTCCGTGGTGGATTTTCAGAGGCATCATATCTTATGGTATTTCTTTCTTTTTTTTTTTTTTGAGACAGAGCCTCAAGCTGTCACCCTGGGTAGAGTGCTGTGGCATCACAGTTCACAGCAACCTCCAATTCCTGGGCTCAAGTGAATCGCCTGCCTCTGCCTCCCAAGTAGCTGGGACTACAGGCACCCGCCACAATGGCCGGCCAATTTTTTTTTTATTTTTGGTTGTAGTCGTCATTGTTGTTTGGCGGGTCCGGGCGGGATTTGAACCCGCCAGCTCAGGTGTACGTGGCTGACGCCTTAGCCCGTTGAGCCACAGGTGCCGAGCTCCTTGTGGTATTTCTTCATCAGTGCTTGCAAAGATTGTAACCCTATGCTACACCGGGGAGATACAGGAGACTGGATTGGAACGTTTTGGGGTCTTAAAGGTGCTGTTTGGGGTGTAACTCTGAATAAGGATGCCACCAAATGATGTAGCCCAGCTACAGCAGCTGCAACTCTCTCAGCCACAATGTGGGATGCAGTCTCAACAGATGAACTGATGACCCTGGCTCATACACACACTGTCAAGACAGTGGATTTTACACAGGATAGTAATTATTTGTTAACGGGGGACAAGATAAACTATTACGTGTATGACTTGAACAAACCTGAAGCAGAACCTGAATTAGTGGGTACACCTCTGGTATTAAAAAGGCTTTATGGTGCAGTGAGGATAAACAGATTCTTTTGACTGATGATACAACTGTTTGACTTTGAGATCGTGTTACTATGACAGAAGTGAAATCTCTGAATTCTAATATGCCTGTTAGTAGTATGGGGTATATTCCTGAGGGAGACATTTTTGGTTATAACTTATGGACGATCTATTGATTTTCATAGTGCAGTAAGTTTGGACCTAATTAAATCCTTTGAAACTCCTGCAACCATCAATTCTGTATCACTTCATGCTGAGAAAAAAATTTCTTGTTGCAGGGAGTGAAGATTTTAAACTTTATAAGTATGATTATAATAGTGGAGAAGAATAAGACTCCTACAAAGGACACTTTGGTGAGGTTTAGTCCCAGTGGAGAACTCTATGCCAGTGGTTCTAAAGATGGAACGTTGAGACCATGGCAAACTGTAGTAGGAAAAACATATGGCCTTTGGAAATGTGCACTTCCTAAAGAAGACAGTAGTGAGCTGGCAAAGCCAAAGACTGGTTTTTCAGAGACAATGGAAGAAGAGCTTGAAGAAATTGCTTCAGAAAGTTCAGATTCCCTGTATTCTTCAACTCCTAAGGTTAAGCCTGATCCAAACATAAGCCACAGATAGTATATACAACTTATGGAGTAAAACAAGCAAGCAGGGAAAGCATCAGCCTTCCAGAGTTACTTTCTGCTTAAGGCAAATACAGAAGTAAATAATAGGGGAACAAATGGCTCGGCACCTGTACCACAGTGGTTACGGTGCCAGTCACATGCACCGAGGCTGGCGGGTTCGAACCCAGCCCAGGCTAGCTAAACAACAATGACAACTGTGACAAAAAAACAGCCGGGCATTGTGGCAAGCGCCTGTAGTCCCAGCTACTCTTGCTACCTGAGGCACCAGTCGCTTAAGCCCAAGAGTTTAAAGTTGCTGCATTCTACCAAGGGCATCATAGTGAGACTTTGTCTCAAAAATAAATAAATAAATAAATAAATAAAATAAAATAAATAATGGGGAATGTATGAATTAGCTCCAGTGTGTGAACAACTAACTTGGTATTACCTATAAGTGAAAACTCAAGAGTGTCAGATGAAGGCAGGGATCTTGTACGATGGCCCGTTGTCTTTTTAAAAATGAGTATGTGCAAGACAACATCCAATTTCTCTCATGACATTTAGATTTCTTGTAGTGGTTTATGTTATTATAAAGAGGAAAACTGTGGCGGGCGCCTGTGGTCCCAGCTACTTGGGAGGCTGAGGCAAGAGAATTGCCTAAGCCCAAGAGCTGTAGGTTGCTGTGAGCTGTGACTCCACAGCCCTCTACCGAGGGCAATAGAGTAAGACTCTGTCTCTACAAAAAAAAAAAAAAAAGAAGAAAAATGTATTGACTTAGTTTTCTGACTTTTCCATTAAAGCAGAATGCCTTTATTTATTTATTTATTTTTTTGCTTTAGTCATAAAGAAGAGGGAATATATGATAAAGTAATGGGTTTGATTTCTTTTTCTTTTTTTTTTCCATAGAGACAGGGTCTCACTTTGTCACCGTTTGTAGAGTGCCGTGGCATCACACTGCTCACAGCAACCTCGAACTCCTGGGCTTAGGCACTTCTCTTGCCTCATCCTCCCAAGTAGCTGGGACTACAGGTGCCCGCCAAAACACCCAGATATTTTTTGTTGTTGTTGCAGTTCGGCAGGGGCCAGGTTTGAACATGCCACCCTGGGTATATGGGGCTGGCGCCCTACACACTGAGCCACAGGTGCTGCCCTTGATTTCTCTTTCATTGTACACTGCTTCTGAACATCTAAGCATTTTTAGTTGTCTAAATAAAATGGCTTAAAAAATAGATTAGGAAATAGGGGAGTGGCTCGGCGCCTGTGGCTCAACGGGCTAAGGCGCCAGCCACATACACCTGAGCTGGCGGGTTCGAATCCAGCCCGGCCAAACAGCAATGATGGCTGCAACCAAAAAACGGCCAAGCGTTGTGGCGTGCGCCTGTAGTCCCAGCTACTTGGGAGGCAGAGGCAAGACACTCGCTTGAGCCCAGGAGTTGGAGGTTGCTGTGAGCTGTGATGCCACAGCACCCTATCCAGGGTGACAGCTTGAGGCTCTGTCTCAACAACAACAACAACAACAACAAAAAGGAAATAGGGGAGCAAAGACGCACATGCAGGTGCCCACTGAGCCTTGCTCACTGAGAGCAAATATTCAGGGAATAACCTAAGCCCTCAGCACAAGGGATTTGTTTAACCAAGCACGGTTTATCTGTCTGGAACGCAACATGATAAAAATCATATTGTAGAGAAATATTTACTGACATGGGAATGTTTCTGATATACCGTAAGATTTTTAAAAAGATCAGATACAGGGCGGCGCCTATGGCTCAAAGGAGTAGGGGCACCGGCCCCATATGCTGGAGGTGGTGTGTCAAGCCCAGCCCTGGCCAAAAACTGCAAAAAAAAAATCAGATACAAATGATCTGGCCACTGTGAGAACTTGGCCAAGTGTTTTTCTCTCTCCAACATTCATACTGTCACATGGGGATAACAGTAGAAGCTCCTTTGAAAACTATGGCAAGCCCAGACAAATGGTAGCTGTCATGATGGACATTGAAAGAAAGAATCTAGGGCTGTGTACCAAAATGCACAGTCTCAGCATAGAAATTTATAAGTAATTTTTTAAAAGCCTGTCAGTCTGGGCAGCGCCTGTGGCTCAAAGGATTAGGGCGCTGGCCCCATATGCTGGAGGTGGCGGGTTCAAACCCAGCCCCGGCCAAAAAAAAAACTGCAAAAAAAAAAAAAAAAAGCCTGTCAGTCTGATACCCATGTATTAGCCTTTCCTGTTTGGACCTTGACCTCTGCACCTGCTCCTGGATCCCATCTTCCAGTCACCTGGTAGCGCTGGCTGATTCTGGGGCTTTATTCCAATTTTGGTCACACGCATCCCCCCTACCCCAACCTCAGGTCCTGTGACTTGGATACCCCAGGCTGCTGTGTGTGCAGAAGTTGGGGGTTATTGTTGGGAACCTAACCTCTAGGCTTCAGGTTTTTTTCTTTTTTTGTTTTTAATTGAGACAGTCTCACTTTGTTGCCCTCTGTAGAGTGGATAGGGTCATAGCTCACAGCAACCTCAAACTCTCGGGCTCAAGTGATTCTCTTGCCTCACCCTCCCCAGTAGCTGGGACTACAGGCACCTGCCACAATGCCCAGGCTGTTTTCTTTTTGTTGTTTGTTTAGCAGGCCAGGGCAGGGTTCAAACCCACCTGTCCTGGTGCATGTGGTCAGCGCCCTAACCACTGAGCTACAAGCACCCAGCTTAGGTTTCAGTTTTTTCTTCTGTAAAATGACAGGGAGTGGGTTGAGTTCCACCAAGACCCCTCACTTTTTTTTTTTTTTTTTTGAGACAGAGCCTCAAGCTGTCACCCTGGATAGAGTGCCGTGGCATCATAGCTCACAGCAACCTCCAATTCCTGGGCTCAAGTGAGTCTCCTGCCTCTGCCTCCCAAGTAGCTGGGACTATAGACGCCCGCCACAACGCCCGGCCATTTTTTGGTTGCAG
>CAUYRH010055981.1:0-22432 GCA_963574655.1 Perodicticus potto
ACTGGAATATGCATGAGGAAAGCTTCCAGGACACATAAATGCCCTCTATCTTTGGGAAGGGATTATGTATATAAACTTATTGAGCTATATCCTTAATATTGGTTCCCTTTGTTCACTGAAGTGAATATATGTTACACCTGACCAAGAAGATAAAGCAGAAGCAAAAAAATGCATGAAAGAGGCCAAGGTGCTTAATGATATTCTTAATTTTCATTACTAGAAATTTAGATTATATCCAATTTTTCAATATGATAAATAATATTTGTAGAAGGAAAATGACACCACAGATACAATCTTTCAAACTAAGAATAAATAATTGTCCACATAATATTAATAAAGGCAGTGAGGGTGAATAAAATTATGAAAAATATTCACAAAATTGCAGAAAGACTCATGGTAACAGAATTGGAAACATTTTATACTCATAAATCATAATGTGGTATGATGACATCATATTATGTATTGCATATTATATTTTATATGAATGATAAATATGGTGATGCCTGAAAAATAACTATACACATTTATACAAGTAACTTTCAAAATTATTAATAAAACTGGCAGTCTCTTGAAAAAGAAATATTAAATGCAATAGACACATTTCATTTGTAGAATATTTCCCTTTGTTTTTCTGATACTATAACTTCAATAAAGGTTAATGTTACCATTATTTCCAATTTTTACCCTCTTTCTTCATCTATATGATGGGCGAGAGGGGGCAAGATGCTTATACAAGATGATCTCTTCCTTCCATTTCTAGTAAGTCAGTTACTCTACCAAGTGGGAGCTACCGCCACACGGCTCAGCAACTCCACTTCCACCGAGTCCCTGCCAATTTCTTCCAAATAGAGTTCTATGTTTCCACATTCAGATACATAGAGATGAGAAGGCCTTCAAAATTGTATCGCCAATATGTGAGATAAAAGGAACAAGCTGATGTGTCCTAAGTATCACCTCCCTCTCTTCCGCCATGTCTAATGACCGACCTTGCCTCCTGGGACACTCTCTGAGGGCATCCCTCTTTGATACACCTTTGTAGAAGAAGTTGGTATCTCTCCACAGTTAACTGAGGGTGAACCCCAACCAGGTAATTGAGTTGAACGACTCGTTCAGATTAAAGCAATGCTGACAAGGCAGAACCAGTCCTCTGTCACCCAGTCGCAGATGGCCAGCCTTGAAGGAAACAGCAGCTTGTTACGAGGTGTGCGGAGACAAGCAAGTACCCCTAACACATCCACATCCATCCTGTGGTACATGTGCACATCTGGCACCAATTCCCCCATTTCCCTTTCGAGGGAGGCCAGTGTGTGTTTGTGCGTGTGTGAAGCCATCTATGCAAACAGGTGAGAACTTCCAGCCCGCACGGCACAGGCAAGGTGTCAGCCAACTGGGACAAGTTAAGGAAGAAGCTGCTTCTAAAACTTGTGCCGAGTCATTGCCCTTGAAAGGCAGCTCTGGAAGGAACAGTGTGCATCAAGTCTTTGATTCTTCGCCTTTCACAAGCAAGAAATGTTGATTTTTAAAAAGTTTTGGGAGGTGAAATGCTGACCGAAATATGTGCAGGTAGTTGAATCTGTCTTCAGTTAAAGCATACTAAAGCCTCTTCCTGAGGGTCTCTAACGGTGCCTGCTCCTCATGGTCCTTCTGGAGAACCTGATATCCAGAATATGTCATCTCTGATTCATGCCAGCCTCGGCCTCGCACCCCACTTACTACCTGCTTCTTGCAGTCCCATGCCTTTGGTCGGCTCTTATCTCCCTCACTCCCTCTCCGCCCTCTCTGTTCCACCCTCCTTCCTTGCTCCTTCCCTCTGCTCCCACTAGCTCCGGGGCCACCCACATTCCCTGCAGGGTCTCCCGCAGACGCTTCCTCCCTCTCCTCTCAGCACTATCTCTCACCTGCTCAGGGCTCTCTCTCGGGGCTTTGGGCTTAGCGGTTGGGCACAGGTGCACTTTGGACCTAAAGGGGAGGAAGATGCTGTGCCGTTGGCTGTGGCTGGGTTATCCAGACAATCCTGCGTGGGACTTAATCAGCCCACTCAGGTACATCCTTGAGTGTTCGTTACCCTCTAGAATTTTACAGACAGGACTTGCTGTGCTTTGGGACAGAGATTGAACATTTCTGGGTCTCAATGGAAAGGCTGTCTAATCTCATCAAAATATGACTTGACTCCTAACATGAATAACAATGATTCGGGGATAGGAAGTCACCTTTTACTGAGTGTGAAAAAAAGCAGCACAGAAAGGCTGGTGTAGAGTCAAAGCCATCTTCCCAGGCTGTGTGCCATCCTTCCGTGCTGACTGTGAGCTCCATGTCATTGCTCTTGAAATTTAACTTAATGGATCAGTGTCCTTCCTACTAGGTTGTAAAAATAATATGCATTATTATTATATGTGTAACAAGCGTGATTCTTGATGTCAGAAAACACAGAACTAAGGAGCAACCTGGCCACGCAACATTCATATACATGGTGGAAATGTTTCAGGCTGTTGGCCTTGTTTTCTGCAAAAATGGAAATGTTATGAGGATCCTAGAAGCTCGTGTATGCTCCTTTAATATGTATATTTCTATGAATCAAAGTTCTGAGATGCAGCATAAGTATCCTCTTCTTTCAAACGTTATCCCAGAGTTTTGTGGTACCAACCCATGGGATATGTCAGCAATTTAATAAAAGGAATAGCAATCGTCAAGTAAGTGACACATTTACACACCTGCAGTGAAGATACAATAAATAGCAGTCCCAGAAAGAGGTAAGCCTTAATTCTAAGAGTTCCCAGGGCCCAGAGGAAGGGCACACAACCAACTGCCCCCGGGTGCCCTGTGTCCACACAGAGGCTCTGTCTTTATCCTGCAAACGAAGTCCAGAGATGTTGCATCAAGATTGCTGTGCAGGCAGAGGCAGCCCCACCTCTGGTGCAAGCTGTGGGAAAGTCAGAAAAGAGGAAAACAGACGTGAGGAGCAGGGAGCAAGAACCTACCTTGACAGACATCACTTTTGCTTGTATGAAAAAGTTCAGTCTATTCTTGTGTCACTAAATATCTATGACTAAGTTAAAGGAGGGTCAAAGGGATTTCCCTTTCTCCTTTCTTCCCTCTCTCTTTTCCTCTTTCATTCTCTCCTAAAGTGTGACAAAGCAGCCTCTCCTTTAGCACCACTTCTAGTAAGATCTGACGTGATTTTCTTTACTGGGACGTGGGTAAGGTGGAGTTAAAACGGGGACCTGCTATTCTCACCACCTAGAAAGGACGGTGGCACCCCTAGCTCTCTGCTGTTACGTGTCACTTTCTAACAGCCTCTGGAAGAGCTGACCCACCCTCTAACCTAGTCTCTGCGAAGTGACAATGGAACTCAACGTGCCCCTCACCTCCGCTCAGTGCCACACCGCAGTGGCTCATGGGCACGTGAATGACATTTTACCTTTCAAACTCAGCGTGCCCCGGACAGAATCTCTCTTCTCCTTCCGACTCTCTAATATCCGTGGGATCTGATTCTTTCCTTATTCTTTATCCACACTGCAGTGTCGTAGGATCGCATAGTAGGCCAGAGATCTCGCTGGAGGTCAACTCGCCTCATTCCCTGTCACCCCAAAAGTGCTGTATCAGGAAGAAGGAAGGCACCACCCACTGCCGGGAGCTCAAGGCCATATACGTTAGCTTGAATCACCATCTGATGACTCCACAGTATCCACACCTTCTGCCTTCTGGGCCCCATAGAACCAAACAGGCCACTCCTCCACGTGGCGGCCCTGGAGAAATTTCAAGCATAAGTCTGTCATCACCGAGCAGTTTCTCAGCACCATTCCAATCCGCATAGGACATTGCTCACCCCCTCCCCAGGTCAGGCCCCTCTGCACAGTCTCAGCCTGAAACTGTGATGCAATTGTGGTCTCTGGGTGTGGAGCCCTGGAGGACAGTCTCCTTCCTGAGCACTCCAGGACCCTGTCCTGAGGCCTGAGCGCCCCAGCCGGGAAGCTGCTCTTCTCAGGGAAGCAGATGAGTTATGTTGCAAATCCTGTCCTCCCTACGGTTGGCTCTCAAAGGCATTCAAAAGCAACTTGGATTACTGCTGACTAAGTCCAGGTTGTTCATTTTGATGTTCAGTCTTTGTAGGGAAGCAGTAAGACACAAACTGAGAATTATCTGAGAATTGCACAGTGTGGCTGGGCTTTTTCTTTTGTTTTTAAGTAGAGTAATGCACAAAATTAGAATAGGATCCTATACTATCTGTGATGGTTAATTTTTTCTTTCTTTCTTTCTTTCTTCTTCTTCTTCTTCTTCTTTTTTTTTTGTCAACTCAACTAAGTCATAGTATTTAAATATTGGGGGGTAATCAGATGTGGCTGTGAAGATTTTTTTTTACATGAACTTAAGATTTAAATCAGTAGACACTGAGTAAAGATGATTTTACTCCATAATGTGCGTTATCCTCATTCAATCATTTTAAGTCCTTAAAAGAAAAATCCAAGGAAGAGGGAATTCCGCCCCCAGACATTCTCAGACGTACACTTCTTATCGGTTCTCTGCTGGGTCTCCCATTTGCCAGCCTGACTGCCGGAGTTTGGACTTGCCAAGCCTCTACAGTAATACAAGCCAGTTCCCTAGAATCAACTTCTCTTTCTCTCTCTCCCCTCTCGACCTCACATACATACACTATTGGTTCTGTTTCTTTGGAAAATTCCACCAGATCTCTTTAAGGATGGCTCCTTCTCTTCCTTCAATTTTTAGCTTCAAGTTCATGTCCTTAGGACCTCCCTGAACACTGTCTCTAAAGCAGCCAGCATACATAGTACCACCTACTTTAATTGTAACGCTCTGCTGAGCTGTGTCCTCAGCAGAGACGCATCTCTGCAGATTGATGGATTGACTGCCGTGGTCCTCCCATTTTGCTTCTATTTAATACTTCCTCTACAGAACCGTGCCAGGGTGGATGGAGAGGGGGAGCTAAGGATTCACTTAGCAGACAGACTTTAGTGGAATACCAAGTGTGTTTCCACCTTCAGCATTTGCAACAAGGCAAACCTGCTCACAGATCTGTTCTCATGGATACAGGAAGGGCATTTAATAAAGTACAACACCTATTCCTGAAATGCAAGAAAACGCAATAGAAAGCAAGTTCCTTATTGTGATAGAGTGGCTATAAAACTGTGGAATACAGTATACTTTTGGTACACCGCTAAATGCTTCTTTCTGAGGTTGGAGAGGGACAAGACAAGAGCTCTGGGTATCACCATTTCTACCGAATCCTACAGCAAAAATTGGCACTTGGGGTGTTGGAAGTGAGAGATAATTAAAAGAAGAGGTTCTCCTGGAATTCTGTAAAATATGTTCCTTGATCTGACTTTGGGTATTCCCTTTGTGAAAATTCTTTGAACTGCACTCCTTAGGATTTTGTGCACATTTTCAGACAAAAACTATACTTCAATACAGTAAAACGTAAAAATAAAAAGTAACCTGAATATCTATCCATGGGGGAAAAGATAAATAAGGATACATCCCTATTGTGATCATTTATCCAAGAGTTTAAAAATAACAAGGGTGATCCAAATGTGTTAATTTGAGAAAACAAAACCTCCAAGTACATAAGAAAGAAGAGTTGCCTCATGTTCTCGCTTGTGGATATGCACAAATATTAAAAAATTTTTAAAAGACTTAGAAAGGGGAGGGGAGGATGGGTGGAGGGAGAGTAATGAGTAATTGATGTGTCCACATTTACGGTGCATCTTAGAAGGGTACAGGTGAAACTTACTAAAGGTAGAATATAAATGTCTGTACACAATAACTAAGAAAATTCCATGAATGCTATGTCAACCAGTTCGATGAAAATATTTCAGATTGTATATAAAACCAATACATTGTACCCCATGATTACATTTACGTACACAACCATGATTTAATTAAAAAAAAGGAAAAAATAAGACTTAGAAAGTAAAATAGGTGGTAGTAGGCAAAAGGAGAATTCTGTTTGTTATTTTTATATTATTTGGCTTGTTTAAAATAAATGTACAAGTTGGCCATAAAGTTCGTGTGCAATTTTTAATTGCACACTATTTTAAATTGCACACGAAATTTACAGCCACCCTCTACATTCATGAATCACTTGTGTAAGGAGATAGACACATTTTCTAACTGCATATAGATGAGAGAGCCTATGTCAGTTGGTGGCATGGCATGGCACATGTCAACAAGCCAAACAATATACAAATAACAAACAGAAATTTCCTTGTGCCTACTCCAACCCATTTTAAGTCTTTTTTAAAAATTTAATATTTATGCATATCCACAAGTGGGATCATGAGGCAACTCTTCTTTCTTATGTACTTTCCTGCAGTGGTCGTGTTACTGTTAACTAGAGGCACCAGGGCCCCACTGGCAGAGCCGTCTTTCAGTAGCTGAGTGACTTCAGCAGGCAGCTGAGTCTCTCTGATTTGGTTTCCTTGAGCTAGAGTGAGGAAGTGGAAGGTAATGATGGTAACTTGACCCACCCAATTCTGCTGTGCTGTCTGAATTTAGCCTCCTTTCCTCCCCTGTCTCCCTGCCAGCTCCCCTGCTCCCGCATGGGATTCTGTGTAAACCTATGTGGGAGAACCAGACCTTTCAACTGAACCTTGACTTTCAGTCAACTTTTCATTCCAGCCCAAAAGTCAGAGAAAAGAATGATGTTGAGAAGCGTGGCTTTAAGGGGGACTGACTGGTCACTCTGAGCCGATGGGGAGCTGGTCCCCACACACCATTCCCGGGGTGGGAGCAGGGAGCGCCCTTCCCTCCTTTCCTGACAGCATTTGGAGACACTGCTGCTGTTTGTCCTGTGGTGCCTGAATGGGGAGACAAAGTCTGAGACCGTTACGTTAATGGGGAGGAACTACAAACAAATAGCCAGGCATAAATCCAAGTTGGAAAATAAACAGTCTGCACAGACAGCTTCTCAGCTCTCTGTGCCTTAGCACAGTGACAAGTCAGACCTCCCAGCTGCCTAGGGTCAGCCTCACTAATTGTTCAAAGGCAGGACATCCCCCTGACCTTAGAGCTCACCTTATAATCTAGCTAATGTTTACCTGGTCTTTTCCCTCCCTCCTGTCTGGGCCAACAGCTCCGCTCCTGCTCCCACCCAGCCCTCTTCCCTTCTTCTTGGGCAACTGGGCATCTGCCCTGCAACACTGCACTTGCTCTGCACCCTGATCTGCAGCTGAGATCAGTGTCGTTGTAGGTAGCAAGGTCAGCGTGGTCCCTGAACAGCCAGAGGGGGGCACAAAGGAGCAGATTCCTCCCCACAAGCCACACCTCACTGCTGCTGCTCAGACTGAGCCTCTGGTGAACTGTCTCCAGGGCCCAGTTCTTTCAGGTGGGCCCTCCCTCATCCTTCACTGGGAATTTAATTGGCACCACCTTGGGGGCACCTCGTGTTTATAAAATGATATACAACTCCAGACATTCATTAGCGCTGTCAGTGCCTTTGGAATGATAAATACTGGGAAGGCTTGGTCAGAAAGCTTCTGGAGCTAATCCCAAATTAACTTTTCTATACCCTGCCAAGAAGAAATACGAGAGCAGTGAAGGTTTTATGATAGCCCATAATCTCATGATTAAACAAGCGGCTAAAAAAATGGGACAATGCTTTATGTTTTAATTGAAATGCAGAACCAAAATAAACACTAAAGTCCCCAAGTCCTGTCTGGTGACAAGATCTAATAGGCCTGCGTTAGCACCAACCGCAGCCACTTTGCGGGGAGACATGCATCACTGTGTGGTGTGTCCACCCAGGGAGCACAGCCAGCCCCTCTCAGCACCAAACCCAGCTGGGTGGCTGTCTGCTTGTTTGTTGTTAGATGGGTATCAATGGGCTGCCCCCAGGACTCGGTGTTCACACATCTCTTCACTCTGCCGGTTGCACAGATTAAACTCTTGGAATTCTATGGGTAATTGAGTTTGAAGTTTACCCTTACATTCAAGAAAATAGCAATTCCTCTAGGAGAACCACCCCCATAGCTGAGAGGGAACCGTAGGCCCTAATAGGGAAGTTGCCAAAGAGGGGACAGAGGAGGCAGAGGGTGGGTGGATGGACTGTCCTTTACCCCTGGGAGGGCTATGTAAACTAGGGCTCAACTCCCCCTCCAGACCACCCAGTTTTATCTCTTTAGAAAAACATTAGCACATTTGACACTCTGGAGTAGCAGAGTGGGGCAACCTCTTGGGAGGTAGTGAACTGCCCTTCACCAAGGTCCATTAGCAGAAGGATGTACGGGGATAATCAGGAGACAGCAGAGCAATTGACCAAAAAAAAGTCTGGATAAATATTTTTAAATTGCATCCTAAGGGCGAATTAACGTTTTTCATTTTTCTTCTTCTTAAATTGAGGTCAAATAATCCATTTGGTTCCCAACGCTCACCATCTGCCCATTCTGGTCAACTTCAAACTTGTCAGCAAGGACTTTAGAGTCAGTTTTCCTGGCTGCGGACTAATGTTTGCCTTTGCTTTCCCTTTGTATGCTTGAGGGTTTCCTTTTCTATTTTTAAAAAAGGAAGTTTTCTTCCTTGATAAGGAGAAGCCAAAGTAGTGGGCCCTCATTTGAACAACCAGGTTGGAGAGCTGAGAACACAGTTGCGGGGCCTCTCCGCACACCTGGACTCCTCTCTGGGCAGGTCTGGACGCCTTTCCTTTCCCCACAATCAATTACCCCGAGAAGCATCTGATCGTCTGTCCCATGGTCCCTGTGTCCTCTGGCCTGTGGCAGCTCTCCAAGACCTGCCATCCCAGATTCTCTTCTCCCAATCACTTCACATACTGATCCTCCTCTGCGACACTCAGCGTGTTTTTGTAAGAAGATGATAAACGTTACTTTCCCCTTCCTTCAGCCTTATTTTTACAACAGGTGATTTGTTACCTGCTCGCCTCCAGCTGCCCGCCAAGACCTTCTCTCCTGACTGGTGCTGAGCAGCAGCACCAGAAAAATGTTCACCCAGGGATTTCCAGACACCACCGAACAGTCTGAACCTGCGTCAGGAAGCCCAGCCTCTGTGCCCCCCACAGACGCCGCCGCAGCGCCTCCCTCCACCCTGACAGTTGCACTGTGAGATGGATCTGCTGGGGATGACCTTCTGCCTGGGCTCCAGCTTCCTGACTTGGGGGTGGGGTGGAAGGGACGTGTCCTCTGTGTGTGAGCCTCACCCCCAGAACTCTGTCCCTAGGTGGGCCGGGATCACGGCTGGCAGAAAAGACAGCAGTGGAGGGTTTCTGCAGGGTGAGAGTGTAGGGTGGGAGGAGAGGGGAGCAGAGGGGCAGCCGTGGTGTGTACTCCCATGCATCCCCCTCTCCTCATACAGTTAAAACAGAACAGGCATCGCTGCAGAAGGAGCTCTCGGATGCACAGGCAGAAGGGAGGGGGTAGTGAGAGAAAGGAGGGCTGCGTGTAAAATGCCTTCTCCCTGCAGCTGTGCCATGCTAGGAATCTTGACCATGAACTGAAAGAACCGAGGGACAGTCCTGGGCAGAGGGGGAAAGCCTGAGAGGACAGCACAGCTGTGTGGACATGTGGGGAAGGTCATTGTCTTCACCTTGCTCCATCTTCTGGAAATGATCCAACTCTCCAGGCCCTCTTCTGTCCCTGGTCACTGCAAGAGCTGACTGACTGTAGGCTGGGGCACAGCACAGTTTTTCTTTGCAGAGTAGGATGGGAAAGAGACTGGGGTCTTTATCATCTTAGTCCGGCCTGGCTGAGGCAGGGAAGGTCGGGGGACTGTGCCGTGTAAGCTAGCTGCCCCAGCTGTCCCCCGGTGACCCTGTGAGACTTGAGCCCTGCCAGCCAGGTGGGATCCAGCCCTGCTCTAACTGATGAACCGCAACAACTTGGGCAGCTGCTTAACTCCCCAGATCTCCAGCGGGGCATAACAATCCCTTCCTGGAATACCGACCTTGGTGGCAACTGAGAGCACGTGTGTGAGCAGTGTTGGCAAACCCTAACCCACAAAGCAGGGAAGGAAATGAGGAAGAGGCTGGGGAAGGGAAGCCAGATGGTCACAGTGTCCTGCTGGGGGTGAGTTGTTCCTGGGAGCCACAGAGAACCCCCTAAACAGTGGTGCTCAGACTTGAGCATATGTTTATATGGCTTTGAGTGCTTGTAAAAGGATGCATGGTGGGTCCCACTTCAAGAGATTCCGATTCAGCAGGTCCAGGTGGGGCCTGAGAATGTGTATTTCCAACCAGTTCTCCAGGGATATTGGCACTGCTGGTGCCAGAAATTGAAAACCACAACCCTGAGCACTTGCCTGCCTGCCTGGGGAAAGAAATGAGCTGGCACCAGGCCTGGAAGGGACGGAGGGGCCTTGGCCCTCAGAGCAGTTAGATGTAGCAGTAAAGGCTGGTTCTAGACCACCCTCCTCACTTGCCCAGATGCCCTGCCCTGCTGTGGGCAAGCCTAGGGCTTGGTGACAGCAGGATTTCTTTAACTTGCGTGGCTGTCCATCGGCTGCCCCTTAGACCTGGCCCAATCCTTGCCTGCCCCATTCTCCCTCCACTCCCAGTGAATCTTACCTCTTCCTTGCCGGAGAATACTCAGCCTCCAGAAAAATGATGGCACATCTATACTTAGAGACATGCAGAAGAATGCTGCTTACAATACTATTTATAAAATCAAACAGCTGGAAATATCCTGAATCTCTATCCATGGGGACATGATTGAATAGGCTCTGATACACACCTTCTTCATAACATCACACGGCAGTTAAACGTTCTAGACGCGCTAACCTGAATTACTCCCGATACATCTTATCAAGGGGCAAAGTGCAACTTATAGAACAGTAGACACCGTATGATCTCATTAAGAAAAACTAAATTCAAGAAAAAGAAAAACACAGTATAAAAATGCTCACTTTTATAGTCTGTGTTTCTTGAAAGATAAAAAACACGAGCTATGTTGCTGATTAAAACATTGACCATCTCTGGGCAGAAGACCAGGATGGTGATGTGGTCAAGGGGAACTTTTATTTCATCTATGCTGTCTGGATTTGTCAAGGATATACTCACATGTAACTTGCACGAGTTATGTACATTACGCACCACGTAACATTTCTGCTAATGATGGACTGCATATAGGATGGTGGTTTCGTAAGATTGCAAGGGAGCTAAAGAGTTACTGTCACCGGGCAGCACCTGTGGCTCAAAGGAGTAGGGTGCCAACCCCATATACTGGAGGTGGTGGGTTCAAACCCAGCCCTGGCCAAAAATTGCAAAAAAAAAAAAAAAAAAAAAAAGAAAGAAAGAAAGAGTTACAGTCACCTAGTGATGCAGCCAACATAAAGTCACAGCACAACACATCACTTAGGTGTTTGTGGTGATGCTGTTGTCAACAAACCTACCAGGCTGCCAGTGGCATGAGTCTAGCACATGCAATGATGCACAGTGCATAACATTTGGTGATGATGATAAGTGACATGGTTTATGTATTTACTATACTATAACTTGTTATTTTAGAGTGTATTTCTTTGACTTAGAAAAAGAGAGTTAAAACTATAAAACAGTCACAGGCTGATCTTCCAGGAGGTATTGCAGAAGTCTTTATTATCACAGGAGACAGCAGATCCATGCCTGTTATAGTTTATTATCACAGGAGATGGCAGCGCCACGCCTGTTATAGTCCCTGCAGACCTTCCAGTGGGACAAGACGCAGAGGTGGAAGACAGTGACACGATGATGCTGACCTTGTGTAAGTCTAGGGTAATGTGTATATTTATATCCTAATTTTTAACAAAAGTGTTTTAAAAGTAAAGAAAATGACGAACTTTAAGAATAGAAAGAGTGCAATTGAATAAGAATATAAAGAAAGAAAATATATTTGTACAGCTGTACCATGTGTGTTTTAAGAGGTATTACAAGGAGTCAAAATTTGTTTAGAGGTTTGCAAAATGAAAAAGCGACAGTAAGGTAAGTTTATTATTGAAGAAAGAAAATTTTTAAATGAACAGTCTTAGTGTCCAGTATGTGACAGGCCTGTAGCAGCAAGCAGTCTGTCCCAGGCCTTCACATTCACTCACCACCTGCTCCCCGACTCGCCCAGAGCAACTTCCCATCCTGCATGCTCCGTTCATGGTAAATTTCCGATGCAGATGTACCATTTTTTGTCTTTTATAAAAAGGTTTTTCAACCTTGGTTATCTCACAGCACACTTGAATCTACAGCAAAATTTTCATGACACACTTAAATTATGTTGATAAGAAGAGTAAACAGAAGAATATACCTACTGTGCTTTGAACTTCTTTTGAAAAGAGTTTAATGAATGATCTTTAAAAATTTTTGCAGCACACCTAAAAGCCTCTATGGCACAGGAGTGGGCTGCAGCACACTGGTTGAAAATAACTGTTTCAGACTGTGTTTTTACTGTACATTTTCTATGCTTAGCTACATTTAGATAGACAAAACCTTACCATTATGTTACAGTTGCCTATCGTATTCAGCACAGTAACGTGCTGTACAGGTGTGTAGTCTGGGCCCGGGTACGCAGTAGGTTATACCATCCAGCTTAGTGTAAGTATGCTCTATCATGCTGGCCTCCGTACTAAATCGCCTAGGACACATTTGTCAGAAGCGATCCCCATTTTTAAGTGATGTGTGTAATTAAGGACCTAATGTCTAGATTCTAGAAGGTCGTTAAGTGTTCAGAAAAATGGGCAGAGGGATGGCAGCAGGGAGTTAGACTATTAAATAGGGTAGCCAAGGCTCTACATTTCAGGTAAAATCTTCACAATTTTGTACAGTTGGCAAATTATTCAAATTTAAAACCCTGTGCACTCTCAGAGTCTTGGCACAAGCGTGTGTGTGTAGACAAAGAGGAAAGTGGGCTGAGGATCTGGATTCCTGCAATATGCTGCATCTAACCCTCAATCCATCTCAGTTTTGTTTCCATCTAAAGAAAAGTCCCTTCCTTCCAAGATTTATTATTGTTGTTGTTGTTGTTGTTATTATTATTTTGAGAGAGAGTCTCAAGCTGTTGCCCTGGGTGGAATGCTGTGGCATCATCGCTCACAGCAACTTCCAACTCTTGGGCTCAAGCAATCCTCTTGCCTCAGTTTTTTCTATCTTTTTAGTAGAGACAGGGTCTTGCTTTTTGCTCAGGTTGGTCTCGAACTTGTGAGCTCAAGCAATCCACCCACCTCAGCCTCCTAGAGTACTAGGATTACAAGCGTGAGCCACTGTGCCCGGCCTCAAGATTTGTTATTATTCCAAGATCTATCTGGTCTCTGAAGTTTACCCCATCGTCTCAATGCTTTTATTCTTCAGCTATGCCCCCCTGTTGGCGTCTGCTCTGAAGTGCCCTTGCTGAGTGTGGCGAGGCCCCTGTGCTCTCAAGAGGCGCTGCTCAGCTCACTGCATAGACTATCAGAGCCAGGGAGCATTCTCTTCTTGCAGCACTCTATATTACAGATGCGGACGGTTTTATAAGGAGTGTTTCTTCCAAAAAGCTTTCTATGGACACCTCCATGGAAATTCCACGAAGTTTAGGAATGGACTTGGGAAGAATTGTCACTGTTGCAATATTCAGAGGCTTTTGATACTTCTCACTTTATCCAAACCCTCATTCACATCCCTGGAAATTTTTAGTTTTCCTCATTTAGATCCTACACATACTTATCAGATTTATTAATGGAGATTTGGGAATTTTTGAGATGACAGATGAGATCTCCATTTTCACTCTATTTCATAATTACTGCTAGTATTTGGGAAAGCTGTCAAGGTCAACAATTTGAGTCACTTTATTAAACTTTTTTATTCTCAAATGTTTGGTAACCTTAGGTTCAGCTTCATCACATGATCAAAATAAAAATTAAAGGAATCTTTTCCAAACTTATCTCTTTTATCTGTAATTCATATCTTATTCGACTTCCAAGACAATGTAAAATCATTGCGGTGATAGGTATCTACCTTAGTTTCTTTGCTGATTTTTGTTTTGAGAACTGTGAGATTACTTGCTGGTAAAAGTATAATGTTTACTAGAGTGCATGACACAAAAATAAATAAATGAAACTTTTCTTAGCTTTCCAGGATCTTTTTTTTTTCAGAATGAAAAGAAAATGGGTTTTGATTTTCATCAAGCTACTTCAGCATCCTTGTGGTTTTACTTATGTTCTATTTTTTGCATTTTTTATTGTTAACCTTTTGTTCTTGAGATACACCATATTTGGCCTTGGGGAATGATTCATTTCGTGTAGTGTAAGATTCAAATTGATATTTTATTTTGTTAAGATATTTTGAGCAGACATTTGAAAATCATGAGCTAGGTCCATAAACTATCTTAAATCCCCAGATATCCCCTACAAAACACAGTAAAAGGCCCTCACACGCCTTTATCACCTATTAGTCTCCAGAGATGCCAGCAGGACTTCTGAGCATCTTTATGAGTCGTATGACCTTCTAGCATTTGTTTCTTGGGAGCACATCTTCACTATATAGATGTGGTCACAGTCCTTGCTGGAATCCCCCAGAAAGCGGGTCCAGAGGTGAAGATTTGGCTCCGGGTAAGGCATGTGAGGCCTGGAGGGAAAGTAGAGGGAAACAGGGCAAGCGGAAAATCTGGGGGGTGGTGAATTAACAGTAGGTCATCTCTGCGGACAACCAGGGTGAAAGCGAAGGGCCTGGCTGGGAAACAGCGAGCGTCCCTCAGCCGGTGCTTCAGCGAGACCCAGAAGCAGAATGTGGACATTGAGCTCCGGACCGAAGGCTGCAGGCTCCCTGGTCCAAGCTGCGTACAGGCGGAGCGCGCAGCCCGGGAAGGCGAGCGGCTCACGGAGCACGCTGCCAGGCTGGAACTGGTGGGAACGCGGGAGCCAACCCCACAGCTGCAGCTGAACGCAGGAGATGCGCGGCAGTGTCAAAGCAGCTGCCACAACCAGCCTTCCTAACTTGGCTTTTTAAATGTCTGATCCCCCATTTTATAAGACGATCTTAGCCCCAGTTCAAGTGCGCATTAAATGTTTCCCAACCAGCTTTTGCCACCGGATTATCTGCAGACTGTATGATGAAGTTGTTCAGATCAATGACAAAAACAAGTGTAAAATTTAACAGAGAAAGTAACGATTTCCCTGGTATGACTACGTTGCTGATGTCCTGGTGTTTTGCATGTGACCACGGATATCCTTCAAACGACCCACCCTTCCTCCTGAGAGCTGGGTAAGTATCTAGTCTTGGTCTTCAAGAGCACATCTGGAATAAGCCATCCCGGGGCGCTGAGGTCAGGACTGCACATCCTGGACCTCCACCCTGGTGGAGGTGGGAGGCACCTCCAGCTCCTCCCCAGCTCACCTGAGAGGCACCCAACCCCCAGCTCACCTCCGACCCCACCCAGGCCCGTCCTTCCCAGTAGGATGAGGAACGAAGAACTATCAGGAAAGGGGACGAGGCTTTCACAACTGGCATAACTTGGTGATGAAATTTAATAGCTGAGACTTTTACGCATGGCCCCTGAGCCCCAGGAAGACAGGCATTCTTCCTGCCTTGAAAGTCCCTTGTAGTTTTGGAAATTTAAAAGATGCTGCCTGCCCAAGCATCACCTCTGGGTGTCAGTCACCCCTGCTTTGGACAATCAAGATAAGACGATCACGTGATCACCCAGTGATGAAGGGGACCAGGCTGTAGCTTGCCAGCCTCTGGATCCTGTTTGCCCAGAGCAGTCATTTTCAACTGGTGTGCTACGGCACGCTGGTACTCCGTGAGAGGATCTTAGGTGCGCTGAGAAAAAAAAATTAGTTTTAATTATCTAGCAATTTGTTAATTTTATTATTAAGTAAAAATAAATCTTTGAGAAGATCTAATTACTTATTATATGCCTCAGCCTTTCAGAAGAATTTTTACAGTTCATTGATGAAAAACTCAAATAGGTTTAAAACTATTTTCAATATCACATATAGGTATGATGCAAATCAGTTCAAGGTGATTTCTGGTTAGCTGTATGCTGACAGCTAGCTAATGAGAGTGTCTGAGAAGGATTACCTCTAAACAAAAGTGTATTGCTGAGATGCGAACATAAAGAAAAAAGATTAAATGTCTTAGAAAATTTTTTAAGATAATTAATACAATTATCAGTACAATAAAGTATATTCCTTTTTTATTTTTTGATAAAATAATTTCGTTTTTTTTTTGATAAAATATTTTTATTTTTTGGTAACATAATTTAAGTGTGCTATGGAAATTTAACTATAGTTTCAAGTGTGCCCTGAGATTTAAAAAAAAGGTTGGAAACACTGGCCTAAAGCAATGTCTGACATCAAGTGGGCGTCTTTAAGTGAGCCCTAAGTACCAACAAATCAGTCTGTCCAGACACCCGCTTGGCTCAGTCATTCACCTCTGGGCTTTTGTTTAAATAGATCTTCCCTGACAACCTTTCTTAAAATGGCCAACCTCACTCTAAACACTCCCTGGCTACTTTCTCTGCTGTTGTTTTTCCCACAACACTTATCACCATCACCACCTGATACCCTCCACATTTCACTCACCTTGGGTCTGTCTGTCCTTTGTAGAAATCAAGTCCCATGTAATTAGAGGTTTTGCTGGTTTGGGTTGTTTCTGACGCCCCTGTAGCTGAGACAGAGCCTGGAACACAGAAGCACTCAACAATTCTTGTAGAATAAAGAGTATATAAGTGAATGAGGAAGAGACCAATGCTCTGAACTGTGGCCACATTTTTCTCAACTGACATTCCAAGATATAAATATTGAAAATGCCAGCAAACCTTTGCACAACATAGCTAGCGCATTTCATATGAAGTAATATCCATTTAAGACTAAGTAAGTCATTAGAGAATGTTAGACTATCCCTTTGATCCAGAACAAAGTTTAGAAAAGATGAAATCAAAATTACCCCCAAAGAAACCCAGGTGGGAAGATCTCAGAAAAACACCTCTCGGAGTATAGTGTTGAAATACTCATCATGGCTGGCACAGTGCCTCACTCCTGTAATCCTAGTACTCTAGGAGGCAGAGGTGGGTGGATTGCTTGAGCTTAGGAGTTCAGGACCAGCCTGAGCAATAGCAAGACCCCATCTCTAAAAATAGCCAGACATTGTGGCAGATGCCTGGAGTCCCAGCTACTTGGGAGGCTGAGGGAAGGGAATCACTTGAGCCCAAGAGTTTGAGGTTGCAGTGAGCTGTGATGCCATGGCACTCTACCAAGGGCAACAAAGTGAAACTCTGCCTCAAAAATAAATAAATAAATAAATACTCATCACAGGAAGCCCCTGTTGGAGAGGGAGACTCCTTCCTCCACCCGGATACAGGAAAGTGGGTTATGAACCAACATTGTGCCACTGAACCATGGGATGGCCAGTGTGTGGAGCCAGTTCGAGGAAACTTCCAAGGCTGCCCAGAATGTGGGACCCTAGACAAAGGTGTTCTTGCAGGGTATCTGTCACTGTAAAGGTACTTGGAGCATCCTAGGACTTCTCAACTTCTCCTAGACTCCTTTTCTGGAAATGTCACAGTGGAATCTTCTCGACGGCCCTACACAGACAGCAGCTGCCCTGTTGACTAGAAGCAAGGAGGCATTTCATAACCTGGGGAAGCCCAGGTATGCTCAGGGGGTCTGCACACCAGCAGGTTCTGACAAAGGTTCTCTGCTTGATCAGACTCTACCCAGGCCCTTGAAACCTCTCCTGGAAACACTTTCATATTAAATCCAGTTTTAGTAAAAACTCAGCTAAATCAGTTTAGCAAGAACCTACCGTCCCCCATCCTTGATATCTGATCAACTTCCTATTTCTCCACTGTCCACCAGGTGATGTCCAGTCACCTTGTCCTGTCTTCAGCAAGAATCTTGTTACTTTGGCTTATCTAGAATTTCCCCTCATTCCTGATGTTTTCTCTTATTAATAGCCCCCACCTTCTCTTTGGCTATCAATTCCCAACTGCTCCTGTTATACTCAGAATTAAGCCAAATCTCTCTTCCCATTGCAATGGTCCTAATTAATAACCTATGGTGACTGTTCTGAATAAAGTCTGCCTTACTATGCTTCAATGAGTTTCACTGAGTAATTTTTTCTTAAAAGTTCCGCCAGAGAGATGAAAAATTACCTCGGAAGTATCATGGACACGACCCAAGTGATGGGCACACCCAAAGCCCTAACACCACCGCCTTACAGTGGTGTGTGTGCATGTAATAGAGTTCAACTTGTACCCTCTAAACCCTTAAAATAGAAACAAAATGAAAACATTCCCCCCCCACCGCAATTATACTGCAGAGGAAAATATCCCCAACTCTAAATCAAATGAGCAAGTTGGCAATTTCTGTCTGAATAAAATCAGTTTCAGAATTGAATTTGCTAACCAGGATTCATACAAGAACAACCCACGGTTCAAAACTGTAGGGTGGTTGTGGTCTCTAACACTCGCCAATGAGCAGACACATATGCTTTCTCCATTTATTTTTGTGCCATTCTCTCATTTAAGAGATGTCTTCATCTGCTTTCAAGTGAAGGTTTAAAAAGAGAGTTCTAGAATTTAACATTTTGGCCAAATCTTGCAATTTAATAATTGTCTTGCCATTTCTTAAGCAGGACTAACTTTGCAGGATTTGTGAAGTCTCCTTTGTTTAGAAAAGCATCCTGTTTCACATTGATCATCTCCTTTCACTACCCTGGAAGGAACGAGGGCAGGAATTTTTATTACAATTAGGTGAAATAGTATACCACTTTATAGGAAAAAAGAACCTAAATCTCAGGGTGGTTCCGAGGCTGGCCTGGGGTCACCTGGTACAAACCATTGCCTCTGAGTAATCCCATGAATAGAGCCCACTCCCCACCCACATGGGTTCAGCTCTGATTCTCCTTCTCAAACTATCTGTGATCTCTTTGTGGTTCTCTGTGTATCTGGAACCACATCAGACTGCATTTTTGTTCTTCCTCATAGGTCTAAAACTGATTCTGAAACTAGGTCAGGGTCCTTACATTTATGCAGACCAGATGAAGGGTGGAACCGTGAAGCCACAGCTCCTTGTGAAGCCGAGGGTGGGGGCACAGATCTTGCTCCATGGGACACCGTAGGCTACAGAGGCATCAACAATGGTTCACTCCCCTATCCCTAAATCAGGGGTGGGAAGTTCAAGGCTTCCTAGCTACCTGTATTTCCATAGCACAGATATGGGTGGGCACTCCACAGTGTTCCCATCGTGAGAAGCAGAGACAAAAAACTCCTGGGGACTCACCAAGTTGAGACAGACATCTTCCTCCCTACCGGGATCCAAGCCAGGTTCTCAGTATTTCTAGAAGTTTCCATGGTAACTGGAAACTCTGTGATTGACATGAACACCCTCCCTAGCAACCCCCACAGATGGTTCCCAGGATGCAAAGCTTCCCCATCGTGTATCCAATACCTGAATAACTATTTCTCTTGCTCTTGTAGCCACTCACATTTCTTTCCCTGCTGTGAGGAGGGGAGTCCAAGCTGGTATCAAGGAACCCACAGGCTGTAGTGGCCCTGTAACTGATACAGCACGGAGTGTCCTGGCCTAAGGGTTCCAAGGAGGTGGCATAGGCTAGGGGGTTAAGAATGAAGAGGGGTGGATAATTGGGCAGAGTGAAGGGAATGTCTGCCTTAGGCAGAGGGACACTGGCACAAGGATCCAGGCCTCGCAGGGCATTCCAGAACTGAGTCTGCTGTGAACTTGCATGTGGGTGGGACACACCAACAGAAGACGTGCCTGGAGGAGGGTGGGCCAGATGGAGGAAGGCCATAGCCTGCACTTGACCCTGCAGGATGCTTGGGCCAGGGAGTGCTGCGGAAGAGGGTCAGAAGACTTGGGTCAGAGGACCTGGGCCAGGGCCCAGCATGGTCTATGTGAGTGTGGCTGAGCCGCTGGCCCTCTCTGTGTCTGTCTTCCTTGGTCCACTGCCTTGTCTGCTGTGGGTGCCAGCTGTGAAGCCACACTGAAAGGAGGACATGACAGGGACAAGAGCTCTTCTCCTGTCCCTGCTTTTCCTATCACTGCCTTGAGGCAGCTCCTAAACTATGTATTGTCACTGAGTTTTCCATGACTACGTGTTTTCTCCTGTGATGTCTCCTTGACCGGTGGGTCCAGTTTTCACAGTTCTGTCATCAGGTATGGTCAGTGCACACGGGGTCTGGAGCCTCGTGCTCTGCTAACAAGCCTCGCTGCCTCCCAGGCCCACCCTGGTGTGGCCCTGCATGTCCCCTGCAGTAAGGCCTGTGCTGCGCCTGGTCCGGAGGTGAGCTCACTGCCTGACTGTTTGCTGATGTCCACCTAGTAGGACAGAGGAAGTTCAGACCCAAACCCCTCTTTCTAGGACCACGGTGCCTCCCAGGGCCTGTGGACTGACAGCGTCCCCGCCCTGTGACCATGCAGGGGAGGGGATGGGAAGAGGGAGCCTGACCTTGAGGATGTGGACACCTTCTTTCCGCTTTGGCGCCTACTCCACAGTAAGACCCAGAGCCCCCAGGTCTTGCCAGCAGGAGGTGGGACACTAGACAATAGGGGATAAACCTCTGCGTGTGTAGGTCCTCTGTGGAGACAGCTCTTCCAAGGAGCGACATCAGGCTATGGGAGCTCTCTGTAGGTTTAGGGGAGGAAAATAAGGGTCATCACTCCTAGATAGCCCTCCTTGTCACTGAGGCATGCATGCCCTGACACCCTCCCAGACCCAGGAATGGTCCTGGGTCTCCATAGTCCCTGACCACCATCCCCAATCCAGAACACTGAGACAGACCCCAACGGCATCCTTCCATCCCCTGCCAGACGGTCATCGTCGGATATGGTGGGGTGGGGGACAAGGGGCAGCTTCCAGAGTCAGCATCTGATGTTAGATAGGCAGTCCCCACATCCCTACCCCTGCCACCCTGCCTGGCTCTGTGACCTGGGAAAGTCACATAAACCCTGTCTGAGGGTCAGTTCCTACCCTGAGGCCACCCTCATAGGGCAGGAGGGGAGATAAAAGGAGCTCTGTGTATAAATGATGCACTTGCCCAGGGCCTGACACAGAGCATCCAAATTATAAAGAGTGACTGTTATCACTATTGTCCTTTTCCCTGGCTGGGAGCTGGCATGATCCTCCTACAGGAAAAATGGATTTCCTAATGCCATGGACCTGGAGGACTGACCAGAGAGCCACTTAGTCTGGTGCAGCAGTTTGTGGCACAAGTAGAGGGATCCAGGGACATTTCTCACACCTTCATAGAGAGCGACACGTCCTATTTACCCTTAACTGACTGACTCTGACCTTGAGGATATGTTCTCTCTACTCTGGGAGCTGTGAAGTGGAAATGTGGGTTATGTTAAAATTCTGTTTGCTGAAGCTGTCAGAGAACAGCTGGGGGAGTCTCTGAGAGGATATTCTTTTGCCAGGCAGCCACATGGTTTCTTGGAGACCAGAGAGCAAAGCTACTTAAAGGCCACACTTGCCACCAACCTTCCCTATGGGAGACTTGCTATTGTGTCAGAGAATCAGAGGTTTCATTAGTTGGGATTCTTTGTTTCATGGGCAAGAAAACTCCAGAAGTGGCTCTCCTACAAATGGAACTTTACCCTGGAAGTGAGAACAATGTAACCTAAATATTTTACCTTAATTTTTGTTGTTTTTTTTAAGAGACAGTGTCTCACTTTGTCGCCCTCAGTAGAGTGCCATTCCATCACAGCTCACAGCAACCTCCAACTCTTGGGCTTAGGTGATTCTCTTGCCTCAGCCTCCTGAGTAGCTGGGACTATAGGCGCCCACCATTACGCCTGGCTGGTTTTTGTTGCATTTTGGCTAGGACTGGGTTCAAATCTGCCATCCTTTGTATATGGGGCTGGTCCCCTACTCACTGAGCCACAGATGCTGCCCCCTAATATTAATTTGAATAAAGTTAAAAAAAAATGGCTTAATCACAAAGGGGAAAAATGGTCTGATGTAATATAAAAGCATAGATAGCCCTTGGGCATAGGTGGATCCAGGCACTCAAAAACATTCTTGTGAATCTGTCTTTCAACTCTTCCTTCACTGTCTTTGGGGCCACAATTACCACCAACAATTTCAAACTCACTGGGTTAGCCATAATATCCAACTACAGCTTCTTTTTTTTTTTTATTAAATCATAGCTGCGTACATTAGTGCAATCAAGGGGTACAATGTGCTGGTTTCATATACAATCTGAAATATTTTCATCAAACTGTTTAACATAGCCTTCATGGCATTTTCTTAGTTATTGTATGAAGACACTTGTATTCTGCATTTAGTAAGTTTCGCCTGTACCCTTCTAAGATGCACCGTAAGTGTGACCCCACCAATTACCCTCCCTCCACTTCAACCTCCCTCCTCCCATCCCCTCCCTTGCCCCTTTCCCCATATTCTTGTGCTATAATTGGGTTATAGCCTTCATATGAAACCTATAAATTAGCTTCATAGTAGGGCTGAGTACATTGGATACTTTTTCTTCCATTCTTGAGATACTTTGCTAAGAAGAATATG